>ONZK01001757.1:12529-48489 GCA_900322385.1 Pharnaceum exiguum | reverse complement strand
TACTATTACGCCTTCTTTCTTCTTTTCTTTTAGCGACTTTTGTTCTTTCATTTATTTAACCATGGTAGATTTCTTGAGCGTGTACGGAATATAATTTTATTTATGTATTGTTTTACCCTTACACATAGCAAATTTTTCAAAAAGTCTTTGGTACACCGGAGGAATTTATGACTGATAACAAAGGGACCCCCAAAATACCAAATTGATATATTAAGTGACACTACTTCGCCAATTTGGTATATTAAGTTTTGCCACCGCCAATTTGGTATATTAACTAACTTCCAATGCCAATTTGGTATTTTAACTAGTTTTCGATGCCAAATTGGACCATTTAAAATTTAAATGATGTGCATATTCGAATCTCCTAATATAATAATATTCTTATTTCTATTTTCAATTGCTTTTTCCTTTATTTTGCTTCATTGCCCATTACATTAATAAATAGAAAGAATTATTAAAGAGAAATGATAGTAATAAACTAATGTAAAGAGGGGAAATAAAAGAAAAAAAGAATAGTAATAAACTAATGGATACCGAAATATCGGAAAAAGAAATTAAAAAAACATACTTCCGCCACAATTAAATTTTAAATGGACCGATTTGGCATCGGAGGCCCACTGAAATACTAATTTGATATCAGAGGCCGGTTAATATATCAGATTGGCAGTGTCGATACTTAATATACCAATTTGGCGAATTGGTGTCACTTAATATACCAATTTGATATTTCGGGGACAAAGGGACTAACTATTAACATTAAAAAGTGACTAATAGTATATTTTCAGTGGCCGATACACGAGGGCTGGCCCCTCCCAAGTCTGAAAAAATAGGCAATAAAATTACCAACTTGAGAAATAACGCAGATGGTTTGTAGTTTTGTACTTGTGATATGCGTAGTGCAATATATCGTAGGTCTTGACAAAGAGACTATTTAGAAGCTTCGGAATGGCAAGCATGCTTGTGCATCAGCAGCAAATCCTGTGGAATCGGAAATGATTAGAAGTTAATGGTGCGAGTTCAAGATTTTGGATTTGGTGCGTCATCATCATCGTATCATCAGCAGGAGAATGTATAACTTTATAATCAAATATTAGGTAAGTGTAGAGCTTTTTTAATCAAATATTAGGTCATGAAACGCACTGGCGCAAATTGATAGGAGTAGTTATTCATTAAGGTAAAGTAAGCTAAAGAGAATAATAAAGAAAGAGATGTTGCTACAATGGGTGGCAATTGTGGTTGTCGCGCCTGGATCCTCTTCAGTTATTGCAAATTTTCTGTTGTGCATAGAGGGCTATGATTGGCTGATTTTATTTTCTTTTTATTTCCCAAAACCCCCCTATTTTCCTGCTAAACTCCAACGTGTTAAAGTTACAACAGGAAATTTCCTGTTTTGATAGGAATAGGAGAGGATCTGGACTCGTGGTTGTCTATTGTCTGCTGATTTTATCTTTCCCTGGTTTCTTATGCTTCTCTAGTACCTTCGTCTAAAAACATTGGGTGTATGTGTCTATAGTTAAAGTAAACTCAAGTCAACAATTAACTGCTCAGCAACAGTACATCTCTGTTATCAAAAGAAAAATAAAAATCTCACTCATCTAATTAAAACTCCCTTGCGGAGTTGCGGCCTTGCCTATCCTTCACAGCAAATATCCATTATCCAATGCAGTTTTGGTGTTCCAAAATGATATATTAACACATATGTCCTTTAAATGATCTCGTCTGAGCTGAGTAGCTGACAACAAAAAAAAAAAATCGACTGTGTTACCAAACTCGCAAACATCTACATTTACCTTTCAAATAAAACCTCTACATTATAGTATTATACGATGTTTAGTTTATAGATCCTTACCAACCACATTGAGGGCTTGAGGCATATGGAATCATTTAGTAACATTGCTATTTTTGGCAATAATTAATACTCGTAAACAATTGCATCATCTTGAAGCGTTTTCATGGTAAAACGAAAGGGAAAACAAATTGCTTAAAAGTGATTATGGGACGTATGCAAGTTTTTATGATGCAACTAGCTATATCCATATCCTTGAAGGTAGGTCTCATATAATTTGTACTCCCTTCCACTTTTATCTTCTAATTATTTACTCCGTATATTAGATGTTGATAAAAAGTTACAAAAAAATAATTGTAATTATATTTTGATGTTAGTATTAATATATTTTGAATTTACTGAAGTAAAAATATATACAATTAATTTTAAACTTTAAGTTTTTACTTATATTATTTAAAAATTGAACTGAAAAAAACTTAACTATAACATTATATACGAACAAACTACAGCCTAAGGGCATGTTTATTGGTTATATTTTAGTGAGTTTAAAAAAGAGTATAACCTTTATACTTGAGTATAATGCCTATAAAATGGGACCCATTTTATAAAATATAAAGATATAAGTTTTAAAATCCAAATACCCACCCTTGTACTCACAATTAAGTAGATACATGGAACCCACATATATTTATTTTTTTGGAAAAAGGTTACGATTTTATTGATCAACCAAATTCCAAATGAGAGGCAAAAAATGCCAATCATTGTCCAGTAGTTACAAAATTGTTCTCCAAACCTAAAATACCACTACATAACCATTATCAAAACTAATTGAGATCAAAACTAAGTTAAGCTAGATTCTATCACTCGCAAGTGGAGGGATCTGCGGAACACATAGAGAACTCGAAGTCTAGCCCGTTGCTTGATTTATTTGTTGAGTCAGGACTGCTTCTGGATACTCACATCTGCAAAATGCGAGAATTTCTTTCACACCACAAAGTATGCACTGCAGCCACAACTAATGCTCGTATCAATTTGTGCTTCCAGCTTTTCCCCCGACTATGCCTGGCTAACCAATTCAATTCATCTTTGAGCTTAGTGAATTGAGGCCTAAACCCCGCCCTATGTCTTGGTATTATTCCATACAGTATTGGAATAAGAGCATTCAAAGAAAATATGTTTCGAACTTTCACAAGCTCTGCCGCATAGGTAACAATAACTCGCCAAATGATAGCCTCTCCGTTGAAGATTGTCTAGTGTGATCAAAGTATTGTGCATAGTGAAGACAGTAGTGATACTTTGCCTAGGCAAAGCAACATGATTACAAACAATGATAGTTCTGTTTGGTCTACTCGTGTATGCCAGAGATGAACACATATATTTTCTTTTAAAAATTCATTTATTCTTAAATATTATTTGAGTTTAACTAATAAAGTAGATAGTATAACTAGAGTATTAACGAAAAAATTATGATGTGTTAATTTTCTCATATCCTAAAAAGTTTCTCCAATTCTTTGGTACACCGGGTGTACGGGTACATCTTATGGATTTATAACTAATATTACAACAAATATATTAGTCACATTTTAATGCCACTAGTCAGTCCCTTTGTAATTAGTCATAAATCCACAAGGTGTACCGGTACACCCGGTGTATCAAAGACTTACTGAAAAAATTTAAGGGTTAAACATGCCCTAAGTTTTTGAAAGCACAAAGAGGGGAGAATCATCAAAACACACACACAATTGGGGGAAAATACCAAAACTAGGAGTTCTTTAATCTTGGAAAGTTTAAGAGTATTTTTGCACTATGCATATCTTAGCTTGAACAATGTATCGAAGTATCGAACTATAAGAATACCTTTACGAGTTAGGTAGAGAGGGCGGCAAAACACATGGAAAGACTTACCAGAAGATAACTAATTCTGGGAAGAGACAAGTCCACTTGAAATATAACCTCCTCATTTTCGTTTAAATGAAGCAATTTGCCTAGTTGTTCAGCTGACTTTCTGGCTGCCATGCTATCGTGTTCTAAGTTAGAGATTACATTACGAAATTGGGTCAGGTATTCAGGTATAATATCTCCAAGTTTACACAAACTGACAAGCGGTTAATATTTCCATGAAAAAGCATCTGGCACTCAGGTAGTATGCATTGCCTAATTACCATTCATTTTTTTTTTTTGAGGGGAGCCTAATTACCATTCATAGATTGGGATTGAATCTAGATATTTATTATTCATATATCAATGCTCAATGCTACGAAGGAATATCCGGAGAATGTTAGGGTGACCTAACGAGTCAAAAATCGGTAGTAGCACTTTTTTGATCTCCTTGTTTGGGAGATAGAAGTTAGCAGTTAGTAGTTAGTATTACCAGTTAGCGGTTAGCAGTTTTGATTAGTAGTTAGCAGTTAGCAGATATAAATTGTTTGGTATATTTACAATTAGCGGTTAGCAGTTTGTAGTGTAAAATACTAAGTAAAGCAAACTACTCTTCAAAAATGCTGTTGAGAAGAGCATTTGGTGAAGAGGATTTTGTGGAACCAAATACTTTTTAAAACTACTCTTTACCAAACATGTTCAAGAGCATTTTTTGACCGTTCAAACTACTCTTATAACACAAACTACTAACTACTCATGCTAACTGTGGGTCGTTGATTTAGAGCCGGAGGTCACTAAATCTTTTTCGGGCATAACCAACCCTAACATTAATATTTTCTTGTCCTCCATAAAAAAAAAAACTTTCCCCATTTGCTAACTACTCATACAAATCATACAATACGAGTCCGTGTAGTCTGTGTATAATCTCCGACTGCAATAGTCGAATATATATGATTGATGTCATGTGAGTGTACAGGGACACAGTATGCAAGACAAATATGCAACAGAGCGAATAAGCGACTGCCGTTGCGACTTGCGAGCCAAATAGAGTGTCATCGCTGCTTATGCTTCATGTGGAGTAGTCTATTGTCAGCCCAAGGACCCAAGTATTCTCGACGAGTAGTTAGTTCATTTAACTGGATGCATGAGTTATGGTTCATTCTTTATCTGTTGTGTTTCGGCCTTTTGGGCCATCTGAAATTAAACGTGCATGCTTTTCATCTTTAGTTGTTGTATTTGGGCTTGGGCCACCTTAATTAAACCGAAAATCATGAAAAGTAAAACACAAAAAACTGTGTTAACCTGCAAATTTTTCTAAAAATAAAATCCTAAAATGGTGTTTTAAATCATTTTGAGTTTTGAGTTTTATCAGTTTTTTTCGAAACTAAAAACTAATTTTTGAAAATCATAAAATTGGATTTCAAATTTCTGTAGTCGGTCTGAAAAATTATAAAAATTTGGCTTAGGCTTTCTCTACTGGGATATATCATTTTTAATCTCAAAAATATTTTTATTATCACCAAATTAAAAATATTTGAAAATCAAAAACTAAAAACTCATAGTGATCCCGAAAAAGCCTAAAAGAGCAGGATTAAGATCATCTATCTTCAACGAATTTTATAACATTTCACCTTTATCTAATATTTTTGCATATATAAGTGCTAGGTTGCATGAATACGAACTCGGATACAAACACCGATTCAGACACGACGCCACTATGTTGTGAAACCTAAGACACGACTAATTTTTATCATTGAGTTATTATTTTTCTAAACATTAATCCCTTATTAACTAATATACTATTTTGCAAAATAATTATAAAATTTTAATTCAGCACATTTAGTTCAATTTTTTTATAGTTCAATTCAGTTGAAAAAGAAGCTGAATTGAAGAGATCCTACTGTCTATATTCTACAAATGATTATTAGGCTGTATTTCGTTCGTCGCTAGTACTACAACTTAGTTTTTTCAGTTCAGAACAGTTTTTTTCAGTACAGTTTTTTTTCAGTACAGTTTCAGTTTAGATTTCAGATCTTTCCAACCGACCAAAACACAGTACAGCCTTAGTTACAAAATGTATAAAAATGGTCTCAACAAATTTAGTTCAACATTAACCAATATTTTTAGTCCAAGGCTTTAGAATATCTATCAAAATTCAAAAACTTATTCCCTCTTTGACTAAAACAAAATTATGCTTTGGGAACAACCATCAATCAATTTACCAATCCCATAGGGAATCGTAGGCATCAGAAAAGTCCCAAGTCAAAAGCCTACAACTGTTGTGTCAAGTATGTATCATTTCAGCTATCAGGCAGCAACAGCAAACCAAAACAGGCAATTTCTTGCATTAGCCACTAGACATTAGACACTCACACAAACCTGAAACTCCATTTGAGCAGATTTAGTATTTTAGTTTCAAACTTCAAACTATCTCCTTTACATTAATTCACTTCACATTATTATTACTCCTCAGTTCTGATCAATCAATAATCTTGTTTTCCCAAAGAGATTCTCAACCAAAATTAAATGCTCTTATATTTTCTTTTAATTTCTCCGCCCTCACACTTCTCGCACGTGTCTCATCATGCTCTTATCATGTGACCTTTCTTTCTCCCTTCACTTCCATTCTCAACTGTTCACTTCCTCACACACTTCACTTCACACTTAACTGCCTAAGCCTGTCTATTCCTCTCTCTCTCCCTTTTCTCTTCAATTCAACTCTCACCCTTCTTCTGTTCCCTTCACTTGCAAAAACACTTAACTCAACACTTCAAATGTTACTATAATGTGAAAAATATGGGGTGCATACAGTCCAAAACGACACACTTATCCACTCAAAACGACAACACTCCTCTCCCAGACACCGACAAACCAATCTCAGGTCTGTAATATTTCTCCTTTTTGTTTTCTGGGTATTTCTCCATTTTAGTAAATTTCCTTTCTTTAACCATATTTACTACTAATATTATCATATCTCACATTTTACTCAATATTTCACCAAACAAACAAAAACCCACTTGCAAAATGCAATTTTAGCATGTGGGTAGTTGTCAAGTTTGAATCTTTTTAACTAAATTTGAATATTTTTGTAAATTTCCTTTCTTTAACAATATTTTACTATCTCACATTTTACTCAATATTTCACCAAACCAACAAAAACCCACTTGCAAAATGCAATTTTAGTATGTGGGTAGGTGTCAAGTTTGAATCTTTTTAACTAATTTTAAATTTTTTGATGCAGGAAATGGGGAAGTAGTAGCAGGAGATGGGGAGAAAGAGAAAGTAGGAGCAGTATCAGGATTTAAAGAGTATAGCTTTAGTGAGCTAAGAAAAGCAACAAATGGGTTTAGCACAGATTGTATAGTTTCAGAAAGTGGTGATAAAGCTCCTAATGTTGTGTATAGAGGCAGACTTGATAATACTAACAACAATAACCACTTTATTGCTATTAAACGCTTCTCTAAGCAGTCTTGGCCTGATGCTCACCAGTTCTTGGTTTGATCTCTTATCCTATCTACCTATCTTTATTTGTTTATTATGATTATGATGATGATTGTTGTTGTCATTAATTTGTCCTTTTTAGCTAGTTTTACTTTTATGGTAATGTATTTAGCTTGCTTGTCCTTAATTAGCTACCAGTTTATATTATGGTAATAATGTGACAACTAATTTGAGAAACAATATAGTTGCTAAGTGCGCTAAGTGCGCCTTTGGTGTCCCATAATGGTATGCCAATCTTGTTTGCCACTTAATCTGGACCTTTCGTGATTTTTTTAGTTGTCGAGATTAAGTGGATACCAAAGCCGGAACGGTAAATGGCCACTTTATGTTGGCCTAGGATTTTTTTTTAAAGTTTAGTGTCCCAAGTTAGTTGTCACATTGTTAATGGAATCTGAACTAGTGAACTGCCAATGTGGCGACTAATTTAGAACATGGCGAATCTACAATTAATTTGGGTTACATTGAGATGGAGTAGTTTGTGGATGAAAAAAAAGGGACTTTTAAGGGACTAGAATTAGGGGATGAAAAGTGTATTTTTTTTGTTTTGCTTTCCGGGTTTTATTCTTCATATATGGGGCTGTAGACTTTTTGCAACTTTATATTGTTTGACTATTATTGATAACTTTTGGAAAGCTATGAGTCTATGATTCGAGGTCCATGTAAGAAAGCACTATAGCAATGAAGTCAAAAAGGTTACTGTACTCTATTTGTTGCTTCCTGGTGCAACGGACCCCACCTTTCACATTTTTATTTGTTAATGATTAGTATGATTTTTGTAGCAGCTGAATTTAACTGCAATCTGTTAAGCCTTAATGGATTTTCATTTTGTTCTAATTGATTCTTCTAATGCTTCCTCGGCCGCAATAATTCATGCTCTTGCTAGTTAGATTTGAAACACCAGCATGACAAGTCATTTTGAACTCTGGTGATATGACATGTTTAAGGGGAGGAGATGATGTGGTTTCATTTAGTGTGTCTATGCCCAAAATCTTATATTTTAGATGATGGTTGATCTTACTTCTTTTGGTTCTTTCATTGTTAGAGTTACTGCAATTTGAACTGAAGCCTCAAGTAGTTAGATTTGGCTGTGATCATTCAGTGCCATTCAATTAATATGCTATTTTCATTATGCAATCAGAACTTTCAACTAAATTGAATATTAAACATTAGGCAGAAGCAGCTGGTGTAGGAAACCTGAGGCATAAAAGATTGGCAAATCTCATTGGCTGTTGTGCAGAGGGGGATGAGAGATTGCTGGTGGCCGAGTACATGCACCATGACACGCTATCCAAGCATCTTTTCCATTGTATGCCTCTCAATCTGTTTTTCTTCTCTTGCTATTTCACTCAGCCTTTGTATGATTCCTTCCACCTTATTCAACCATTGTATGTTGAAATCTGGAATTTTGATAGTATGTACATATACTGTGTATCTCAATCTGTGTGTCTGGATGTGTAGACTGTGGTCCGGCATATTGTTGTATTTTCAGTTAATTCATCAATGATAACTTTGTCCTGAACCTTCTCTATTTTCTTGTATTTTCAGATGAAAAACAGCCTCTCCCATGGGAAATGCGCGTTAGGGTGGCATATTATCTTGCACAAGCCCTTGATCATTGCAATGCAGAAAATAGAAAGATTTATCACGACCTAAATGCATACAGAGTGCTCTTTGATGAGGTATGCTCTATGTATTCTACGTATTTTGCTGTTTTCTCTGGTATCCTAGGATCTATGTATTAGTGGCATTTTTACTGGATATGTTGTTCACATATCTTTGCCCTGAAGGGAGCTCTCTGTACACTTCTTCTCTGTTCATGTTTACTGGGTTCAACTTGTGGCACTAAGACAACTACATTGCGATATTAGGACATAGGAGGTTATTTGAAACCTGATACCTAATGGCACTTGTGGTCTCAGTTGCCTACACCGAGACCTCATTGGCACTAGAATTCACTCTCATCAAGGAATAGGCAAATGTTTCCACCTTTTTTATAGAAAATGGCCAATTTCTTGGCGGTAAAATTAAATCTGCTTTACCTTGTTTTGATTCTGAATTAGAACTGAGAAATTCAGAAAAAGTATTCGTATCGCCCAAGTTATCAATTAATCATCCTTCACTGTCTAAAAAGGAATAGCTGCATTAAAGTTTCTCATATAGAGGAGAAGGCGTATTTCATGTACCTATTTCATGATACTCGTCATGTCTACAGAAATTAAGTCTCATAGTCATAGTTTAGGATATCTTTGTCTCTATATCATCTGTCGAATCCTCGCCTATTTCCTTTTCTTTGTTGGAATTTGGAAATACTATCAACTGTTCAACACCGACTCTTCTCCCTAGGGAAGGAGAAAAAAAGAACAAAAATCTATGCACTAACACAGAAGTAGTAGAAATCGGAAAAGTGAAGTTGCGAACTCTGCCTATGATGATAGTGTCAAATCTATCTTTTACTTGGTTCAAATAATGACTTTTTTTTGTTCTTTTTTTAAGGACGGTGACCCACGATTGTCCACATTCGGGCTTATGAAGAACAGCAGAGATGGTAAAAGTTATAGTACCAACCTTGCATATACACCACCTGAGTTCATGCGAACTGGTAAGTGTGGATCTCATACTTGCAAATGTTCTCATAATCAAATTTATGCACAGTGGTGCTTATTCAGTTACCCTTTGCTTCTCAAGTTTCCGCAGAAAGTGATTTGAGTTTTATTCGGTAGTTCTGGTGTTATTAGTTCTGACAATCAACCTGCAATTAGTACTAATCTGTTCGAATAGCTGTGTCCTTGGGGCCCTTATTTAGATTTTCTTAGAGTCTGGGCTTGGGTTGTAACAACCTACACTTCTAGGTTGAGTACTCTCTACCTAATCAATGGTGTGTTTGGTTCACAATTCTTTCACCTGTGTTTGGGTTGAAAGTCGTGTGGGTGTCTTATTGTGGTTGTGGTGGCTAGAGTAGAGAAAGAAGGGGAAAAGCCAGAGTTGCAAAAGCCACAGTGAGTGGTAGATGAACTGACGGAGGGGACGTTCGCACAAGTGGAGGTAACAGTGGTCACAGTGGCACAAGCAGAGGTAACGTGGTCACGGTGACACTTGTGACAGGCGATGGTGGAGCCACGCCACGGTGATCAGAGATGTGTCTGGTGAGTCGTTGTGATGGAGGTGGGCAGCTGATAAGACGAGGGAGAGAGAGAAAAAGTGTGAAAGTGGAGGGGACTTTGATTGGGAGTGGTGAAAAGGATGGGCTTGACAAACCTCGATTTGGTTAAACTTGTGGGATCATATAACCCAACCTTGACCTGTTTCAATGTTTTTAGACAGAAAAAGAAGAAGGCCCTTAGATGTCATCATCTGGGTCCTACAAACGTTGCTGCATTGTTCAATTCAAAATTCCACGCTTCTGAATTTTGTGGATGCTGAATTCTGAGATGCGCTTGATGTGGTTCCAATTGTTTCCGGGGTTCTTGTTCAATGAATCTTTTCTTAATAAGTATTTGGAATGATAATTGGCATGAATTGTGGCACACTCTTTTCTTTTTTGGGTTGGAATTATTTGTGTCTCATATATAAGAGCCACATCTAAACTTCTATTAGTTGTCAAAACTTTGCAGGTAGAGTTATCCCGGAGAGCGTGATGTACAGCTATGGTACCATTCTGCTTGACCTTCTAAGTGGAAAGCATATCCCTCCTAGTCATGTATGTCTAGCCTTTTCGTTTATCTATACATATGCATCTTTCGTGACTGTCTTTTAGCTATTTTGTTCTGAAATTTTGTGCATGTGTGCTACAATGACGACTTTCAGAAATGCTGTTTAGCCTTCCATTCGTTCTTCTCTACTTCTTCTTTGATATTTGGATAATAAAAAAGAGATCGATATTGGTATGTTAAATACATAGTTTGTATGCTGGATTGCTGTGGAATACCATTATTGTTGTTTGTGTATGTGACTACCATGAACCCATGATGAGTCTCATCAAACTCCCTTTTTTTTCTTTCTCCTTTTTCCTTTCTTTCTGCCTCATTACCATGGTATTGTTCTGGTTTGGACTGTGGTTGATTTTTGACACAAGCAACTGGCATATACTGTGGGTAAATCTCTCCCTACCTATAACTTGTATCATTACACCAATTGGTTCTTTTCCCGAATTATTGTCCTCCCCTCCCTCCCCAGTCCCCCCTCCATTTTTTGGGATATTGTTATAACTTCAGTCTCTTTCGTTTTCTATATAACTTAGTGATGCCTGGTTTGTCCAATCTGTTTGCAAATTTTCAATTCCATGATGCTGTTTAATTGTTTTCCGAATATGCTGATCCTATAGCTTCTTTGTGTAGGCACTAGACATTATAAGAGGAAAAAATGTGTTGGTGTTAATGGATTCATCTTTAGAAGGACAGTACGTAAGTGAGGATGCTACTAAAATGATTGATCTTGCTTCAAAGTGTCTTCAGTATGAGGCTAGAGATCGGCCAGATATTAAGTTTATTTTATCAGCTATCGAACCTCTTCTGAAGCAGAAAGAGGTATGCTTGCAGCCCCTTCTCTCTTATTACACTGCTTGACATTACTCTTGATCCATAATAAAATTGTCGGGTCCAGGTTGCATCCCATGTTTTGATGGGACTTCCAAAGAGCCCTGTAGTAGCACCCATGATGCTGTCTCCGCTTGGAAAGGCTTGCGCTAGGATGGATCTCACAGCCGTTCATGAAATTTTGCTCAAAACTGGCTATAGAGATGAAGAGGGTGCGGAAAATGAGGTACAATGAACTATTCTGATGAATTTTTGTGTCTTTGACAACTACTCCGTATTACAATAGTGGAGTTGTGGTTTGGTTGGAAAAAAATAATACTTTGTACGTGCTTATTATCAGTGTGCCACACTGCCACTGTATAACTCTATATTACTTCTTAAACCACTTCTCCGCAAAAAAAATCTGTATTCCGCTCCACAAATCGTCCATTCACTACAAAATACAGATCTAATGTTTTTGGCCATGGGTGCTTTGTTGCTCTTTGCATAGTCTTAGCTCTACTTCATTCTCAATTTGGTGATGGTTTTACTCTGAAACATGCCATTGTTTGGAATTTTTAGCCTATTGATATGAGGTTCATAACACCTATCAATTCATTTTGTCTCATCTTGATGCAGCTCTCATTTCAAGAATGGACACAACAAGTTCAAGACATGCTAAACACCAAGAAATTCGGGGATATTGCATTTCGAGACAAGGACTTCAAGAATGCGATTGACAATTATTCAAAGGTAATCTATGAACTGCTATCCTTCAAAGAGTAATATGTAGGTTAATAGGAATAGCAAGATGTAGAAGTTTTCATTATTTTTGTTCCAGATGAATTGTACTCGTATGATCTTATTATACTTACTCCTTATCTCATGCTTGTCTCTTCCATTGAAAACAGTTGGTAGCGATGATGCCTGGCCCTTCAGCAACAGTATTTGCGAGGCGAGCCCTTTGTTACCTGATGATAGGGCAGCCCGAGCTAGCGCTGAGAGATGCCATGCAGGCTCAGGTGTGCATACCAGAATGGCCTACAGCCTTCTATTTACAGGCACTTGCACTGTCCAAGTTAGGAATGGAAGCTGATGCTCAGGACATGCTCAATGATGGGGCTTCCTTTGAAGCCAAACGCCAACATTCCTGGCGAGGTTGAATTGAGAAGAGATATTAGAGAGCAGACATTGTTTTAGCTTAGTGGAACTTGGTTGCCAGAGGCTGTTCATGTTCCAATCTCATATGATGTGATGTAATTGCTAAAGCTTAATTTGTTAGCAACTTAGCATATAGTTGATGGGTGGCTTCATTTGCCTTTAGCCCTTTACCTTATACTAGTATGTCGTTGTTACGTTTGCTTTCAGCCTTTCGGAATATGAAGAAAGTAACTGGTTCTATTGGCATCAGTTTTAGTGAAACGCTGCAGACTAGCAAAAAACAACCAATCCAGGGAAAAAAAAGAAGCTTGGATTAAGACTTCTTAAGGAAGCGATTGATTTGCATATATACACACATGACCCCATCAAAAAACCAGTTGATGCTTCCAACGAAAATAACTCCTGGCTGCGCCACTTCACTGAGGTGAGTCATGGCAAGTTGGCTCTGTTAACATGTGCTGAATTGGCATATTAGGCAAATTAATTTTGATCAAATTTTAACGATAGTTACTGGTATGGGTTACATTGGGTACTAGTTATAGTTCTACCGATTTGATTGACTTTGATTTACTGATTTTGACCAACTTTGACGAAGTTGACTACTTAAACGCAAACTTCAGTTACTTGATTGAGTTGATTTCAAGTCGACTTTGAGCCATGCCAGTGGGTATATCAGCTCATTGACCAACTCTAATGAAAAATACGTAGTATATAAAACCTTGCGCATTGAATCTCTACAATCTTATATGAGAATTTTTTTACCGTTTCATATTTGGGATTGGATAAAAGGGTTATTAATGTTTTATTTGATGGGTCATTAATAACTACCCGAGGTGTCATTGATACCGAATATCGAATCGGGTTCACACAATCTTTTGTGATCTTACAGAGTTATTATGGATTTGGAATATGGTAAAAATTGGATATCGAAATTTATCCAAAATATCCAATTAAATTTATTAGTAATCCTATGCAATATCATAAAAGTCATCCATATAATTTACCTACTACAATTCTGGATTAACCATACTTGACACCTCCAAATCCTTATCCATATTCATATCCAAATCCTTTTTCAACTAGTAATTCTACGAGTATTTTTTTTGTTTGACTAATCCAACTGTATTACCAGACATTAATTAATTATTACGTCGGTAATCCAAAAAAAGAGGCAAAAGAAAGAAATTTCAGACTCAGGAAAGTTCCAGCAGGGGCATAATAGTAAAAGACAACCCATCGTCACAATGAAAACACTCCCACTTTGCCACCTTTTTTTCATTCCACCCAACACAGACAGCACATTACTAACAACCAGAGCCAACTAAGGTGCGTTAGCGTTACACTCTCTCACCTCACCTGTTCTTGTTACTTCAATCATGTTTCTTGCATGCTTGCTAAGTTTCTACCCTTGTAAATCAAGTTGGGTTTTATTTGCTTTCTTCTAAGTTACTGTCTTTATGCATGTTTGTTTGTTGGTATTTGGACTGTTTTTACTTGATGGGTGTTTTTTTTTTGTGTATGGATTTTGTTTGAGTGAGTTGGTTCTTGTATAGTTTTGTGAGATTGATCAAACCCAGATGGGGTTTTAGCTAATTGTTTGTTTTGATTGGTTAAAGTGTAGAATTTGATTAGAGTAAGGATATGAAATTAGGTGCCACTTTAGTAATTTATGATGCTACATGCTAGCAAGGATATTCTATAGTTTATTAGTTTGTTACAATTGTTAATACCATTGGCAGTCAATTATTCAGTGGAAATTTTAAGGTAAGTCAATGGATTAAGGAATTTTTTTGAAGTATTTAATTTGGACATTGGAGTAATTTTGCCGGGTTTTGTTAATGACATTGAATTGAAGAAGTCAATGAATTAAGGCAGAGAGAGTGAAATAGTGGACAGATTAAGGTTTCGCAGGTGGTTTTTTCAGTGACTCGCCGTTGATTTTGATGAGGGTTACAACTGCCTGTGGTGGTCGTGTGTTTCGATGGATTTTGTGTGGGTTGGGAAATAGCAAGTGTGGTTGTTGAGTTTAGGATATTTATCTTTTTGGGGTTCCATAGAGTTCAGCGTTTGGGATGACTCGGTTTGAGCATTGAGGCGTCCTTACTCCTTGGGGATTGTTCGAGCATGGTACCTAGATCCGGTCAAGTTTAAGCGTGTACAAAATAGTAATCATGGCTGAAGTTACCTGTGAAATTTTGGGATCATGCCTTTTGTTGGTAAAACTCACTACCTAACTGGCTTTATCAAGTAGCAAGTTCCACTATAGATCCCTCTTGGGAATCTCCACTCCAGCGCTCCTCTGTGTGATTGAATTGTGTGCTATTGAGGTGTTTATGTTACTACCTTGATGGATATGTTCGAGGAGTGTGTTGCGAGAGGAGGGCTTGTGAGGAGGCAATCTTCCTCTGGAAGACGAGTGTTAGTATGGGATATTGTTGGATGGGGATGGCTGAATTCTTAAGGTTCTTGCTCTAGACGAAGTCAGCGGGTTACTTAGAAGCAAAGGCTTTGCTGCAGTTGACAGATAGACCGAGGTGGTATTTTTGGCCGCATCTGCCTGACGAGACTTGTAATTGAGGGGAAGAGAGGTATTAGAGCTGACCCAGTTTGAAAAGAATAGATGGTTGTAGGCTTCGATTGTCAATTTGATGGGATTTGAGATTTTGGTGACCCATTGGTTTTTGATTTTTCTCATGATCTTTGTGTTTTCCTCTTTCAAACTTCTGATGCACTGTCCTCTCTTTGATTAAGTTACTCTACAAAATTTTGATTAGCTTTACCCTGGAGGGAGCTAGTTAGCCCTGTAAATTTGGTTGACGACTCTTTCTTGTATTGATCTCTGTCTTTGTTTCTGATTTCTGTTTAGGGTAGTGACATAATTATATATTGTCAACTGATCTGTGGTTGCATCTTGTTATTAGTAATCTCATTATCATTGTATGGATAAAAACCCACAAGGCGAGGAGGTGTCTTTGGACCAGGCCAGAGAATTGCTTATTGCAATTTCCCAGTCTCTACCAGACAATCTTCTGAATTGCAAGTCTGAAGACGACTGCTCCAACGGCTCCCATGGTGCTACGCTTGTGACTGATGGGGATGCTGCTGAGGAGCTTAGGTCAGAACTGATCTCAATCTCATATGTACCATCACCTGACAAGATGACACTTCCAACAATGGGCATCCAGGGTTAAAGGCTGTTATAATCTTGAGTCAAAGTTACCAACAATAATACTGTGTGTAATACAATGTGTCATATGCCGTGGAAGAGATGATAGTTTTGGTTCACTTTGTTGTAGTAAACACAGACGGATATTGTGATATTGTGATGTAAATGTAGATACAGAAATCGGGAGTGCAAGTTTGACATGGCTTTTGTGTTTGATGAGGTTTGGAAATGTGAATAACCTTTGTGTCCTGGAAAAAAATTGTGTGAACCCGTGTCTTGAGTTCTTTCGGATATTAGATAAAACAAACAGAATTTTGTTGAGCCGTGAGACTGATTTACTGTAAAATTGATATTTGAAATTAGAAGATCACACCAATCGCACATGATGCTCCCAATTTCAGACAAGCTGGCTGTTCTTTCTCCCAGGGTTTAGGACATTTATTTCAAACAGTCATCTTCAACTGTGATTTGCTCCCCCCATCCGGAGTTTTTGCCCAGCCAAATCCCCCGTACAGCGTACTGGTTGACTTCAAGCTTCCACAAGGATGATAACAGACCAAACGATCGAAGCATTCATCACGCATCAGAGTCCTCCATAACACCGACTACCCAACAGCGCGCAGTTCTTCTCCCCAAAAACTGCAGCATACACTTTTATTTATATATGTGATGCAGACCATTTAGTGCCTGCGCGCTGGTTGATTATTGCTTCCGCAATCTGGTTGAGCCTTGCGCCGGGCTGACCAGACTCTGCATAATTGGTTTACTATCGTTTGGTGACTCAGAAAAAACTTTCATGCTGGCTTGATTTATCATGTATGTAGTCATAATCGTCGGTTAAGGTGGACGGATGCTGCCATGCTGGTTATCAGGGTCCAAACCTCCAAGGCTCCAAGGAGATCGATATACCCCCTTAGACACGAAGAGCTTTGAAAGACGGAAGTTTTCTCAACCCTGAGTGATGCGATAGCGAATTAGTGTATGCGGCCTACAATTTTTTACTTGCGTACAACTTTTATGTGATATTGCAACTTTAATCCTTCGGGATTTGTAATAAACAAAAGAATATAAAACTAAACTCACATAAAATCGAATTCATATATTCAACTTATAGCAAATAATGTTTCCGGTAGTAATCACTAGTCAGTGCCTAGTTAATCACTTGAGAAACTAAAGATACAATAGGAATAACTATAAGTCTATAAGGTGTCAAAACAATCCATAAAAAAATAATCAAACAAGCTAAAAGAGAGCAATTCAATATGCAGTGGCCTTCATCTCGGCTTAGCTTGTTTTCTTATTTGCCATATAAACATGGTTTCCATCCATGACAATGTTACGTTTTTCCAACGCCTTCTTCTTTCCGAGGGCATCTTCAAATTCAATGAAGGCAAAACAATGGCCAGTGTCCTTATTAGACCGAATCTGTACTCCACGAGGCTTGATCCTCCCGAACTTCTTGAACTCTTGCTCCACTTTTATGAAGGTAGCACTTTGGGGTAAATTGCCGACGTATATACCGTGACCTTCCTTGTTAGCTTGGAGGGATGCAGCCTTCGTTTTGCCGTTGGCAACAGATGGCCTAGAGGCTGCTGTTGCAACCTGTTTTAGACGTGTACTTGGAGTGGACTTGTTTCGGGGGCCAGAAACTACAGTTTGCTGCAGGGTTGTACTGCCACTCTCGAGGCTCTTCATCACAGATGCATAATTGATCCCTTTGGAAGGATTGCAAGAAGATATGTCAATACCCTTAGAATTGCCAGAAGAAAGAGGAGGAAATAACTCATGGCTTTCTATGGAAAAGCCTGTGGTCTGATCAATACTCTTCTCAGAATTGGCAGAAGAAACAACAGATGAAATTACAGATGATTCTGTGGTCTGATCAATACTCTTCTCAGAATTGACAGAAGAAACAACAGATGATTCTGTGGTCTGATCAATACTCTTATCAGAATTTCCAGAAGAAATAACAGATGATTCTGCGGTCTCAGTTCCTTTCTCAGAATCGCAAGAGGAGGAAACACCAGACGATTGTTCGGTTTCTTGAGATGAAAATACTGGAGATTCGGGAGGAATTGTTTCCTGGTCAGCAACGGAATTTCCGTCAACTTCAGGTATCTCCCCAGCCTCAGCATGTATCCCCTCAGTGGTCTCAACACTGTTCGCAGAAACATGATCCTCGGAAGCCGTATCGGTGACTTGATGATCAAGTTCATGATCAGATGAACATTCACAAACATCGTTCTCTTCAACTGACTCAACTGTGGGCATATCTATGTCAACATCAATAAACTTGAACACTTCATTCACACAATAATACCCTGTCGTACTATTGAATTGCGGAGCTAACAAAAAAGTCTGAACAAATTGTCTATTAGTCTTGCCCTTGCTAGTCAATACACCACTCACCAACACAATCACCCTACCCATATCAGATGCCTGTGAGACTACTTTCAAGGAATTCACATTGCTATAGTTATCCCAATCTATGGATGGTTTATATGTCGAATTTGGTTGAGTTGGATTCTCATCAAAAAGTTTAGTAAGCACTTGCGGGAGTTTAGTCGAAATAGCATAGAAAACTTTCACAAACTTGTCACCTACAAACCGAGGACACTTTGAACAAGGTTCATTGGCTGCCATGTCTATTAATAACACAAATTGGATATAAGCTAACGACGGCAGAACAATAATCTTTATAGAGGGAGTATTTTTTTTGGAACTTGGAAGTGTGGTGATATTGTAAACTCAGGAATATATATATATATATATATATATAGTTTTTCTATGCCCCAACAAATCAGAGAAAAAAGTACCGACATGTAGTTTTTTTTTATACGTTGGGAAGTTCGAATTCCGACTTTCGATAGGAGAAGTTTTTGGTAGTATATATCGTTTTGTTATTCTTAAAATATAATCCTAATTTCACACACAAAAAAAAATAATCCTAATTATGATAGGATTGATTGTTCCGCATATGTAGGATCAATTGTTTGTTCTTGACTTCTTGGTAATTCTAATTAGAATGGGAAAGGAAAAAACTTTTTTTCTTGGTATAGAAGTTTACTGTGATTCAAACAAGTTGTGAGTTGGGACGTTTGGCTGTACGACTACTGCACAAGGTTTTTCTTTTTTGTTTTCTTCGTTCAATTTTGTGATGTGTATCCTCTCTTTGTCCAAGTTATTCTGTTTTTTTTTTTTTGGCTTTGAATCACCAAGTTCGATTCCGAAGAGGATTGCTCCAGCGAAAATGGGAGTGCAATTGCGATATGGCTTGTGAGTTGTGACTTGTGACTACCTAGACTGGGCTCAAGGAGAAGTGTAAATATCGTATTATCCTTTATGTCAGTGCTTTGCTTGGTGGCATCAAGAGCAATTCTTCTCACGAAAGAACCATTTATTGTTAGCCATCTGATCTCCCTTGAACCTTCTACTGATCAGCCCTGACTGCCAATCGACATGATGCTAACCAACCTGGTTCCTGTAATAATAGCACAGGGCAACTGTATATGTGGGACAGCAACAATATTATCAGGAGTCTGAAAAAATCAGTAAGCCATGAGCACATCATCATTCATTCATTTGTCATGTTTCCCATTCAACCCCCAAGGACACTACAAAACACAATTCTTAACAGACGGCCACAAGCGCAACACTCTCCAGACCAGCCTTTTGCATAAGTAGTTACTAGCCTAGTTTGAGATTGTTGTGAAGTGCTTTATGTGTAGAAGGTGGCCGTGAAGTGATGCAGCTGTGGTTTTTGGTGCATTCACCTACATTTGGGTAAAGATGAGGTAAAAACCATTATTCGGATTTTATATTTGTTTTTTTTTTCTTTCACTCACATCATAAAAACTACCAAACATCTCAAAAATATAAAAGCATTGTCAAAATGACTTTAAAAACACTTCAACCTCAATCCCCAACGCAACCACTATCGTTTAGACGGGCTTGCAATTTGTTGTGCTATGATAGTTATATATCTGTTAACCCAATTTTTAATTTTTGGTTAATGATTTCAGAGCCTATCATTGGTCAATGGATCAAGTTGATGGCCCAATATTAGTTGTTGGGCCAAATCTATGTTGATAGCCGAAAATAGCTTTAATGGAATTTTATCAGAGCGAGATGATTACGTACTACAAATAAAACATGTGCTGAATTAGAACGACGCTAGTAATTAAGAATTTGAACTTGAGTTGAAATTATAATCCTTACATCGTACACCAGGTACATCTGAGTGTATCTTACTCCGTACACTCTTTTTGATTATTTCTCTTATTTTACGCCCAATACTTCATAAAAATTAAATAAAGGCCCAATCTTTAATCATCTAAATATAAAGGGGGTGTCCGATGTAAGGTACACCGAGTGTATAATGTATTTACCATTCAAATCGCTATGCTTTTTTATCTTAATGCTCCAACTACTGTTATTTTGACTACACTAGAGTGCTAACAAGGTCATAAGAGGTAATATAATAGAACATCAGCCTCGGAAGAAAATAAGCCAACACGGGTGACGGGTGTACAATAGAATATGCCCAAAAGTACTCGCATAAAATTCGAACTCATGTAATCCAATGTCATCGTACCATCAATTTATTAAGTGCTTTCAATCGTAATCAGTAGCTACTTTTATGATGGAAAAGTACAGATCAAATAAAATAGGAACGACTAAAACAAGACTTATACACACTTCCATCTGCGGTGGACAATTGATTAGTGCCGCCATCTCACCGTGTTTTCCTTTCTACTACAAAAATATGGTTTCCTTCCATGACGATGTTGTTCTTAGTCAGCGCCTTGTCCTTTCCAATGGCGTCTTCAAATTCCACAAACGCATCACAATACCCTGTGTCCTTATGAACCCGCAATTGGACTCCATTGTGCTTGATACGGCCGCATTGCATAAACTCGTCCACCACTAGTTTTACGGTAGCACCACGAGGTAAATTCCCAATGTAAATGCTGTGACCCTCCATATTGGTTTGGATGGCGGTATGGTTATCGCCGTTGGCAACTGAGGGCCTAGAGGCGTCTGCCGTACTTGGTGTAAACTTATTTCGGGGACTGGAAACAATAGACGATTGTTTGGTTTCTTGAGACGACGATACATGAGATTGGGGAGCAATTGTTTCCTGATGATCGAGGACGGAATTCCTGTCAACTTCTGATCCTTCCGAAGCCTCGACATGTATCCAATCAGATGCTTCAACACTAGTCTCAGAAGTATGATCCAGTACAGAAGACGTATCAATATCAGCTGCATATTCACCAACATTATTGTCCTCTCCTACTGAGTGATCCACTGTTGGCAGACCTATGTCATCTTCCACAAATCTAAACACATCATTCAAAATATGATCAACCTTATATTTTTCTTTAGAGGCTTGTGGAGCTAACAAAATTGTCTCAACAAATTTCCTTTTCTTATCACAATTACTAGTCAAGACACCCGTCACTAAGACTATTAGGCTGCCCATATAAGATGACTGCGCATCCACTGTCAAGATTTCCACGTTGCTGTAATTTTCCCAATCGAGAGCCGGGGCTGCTGGTTTGCCGACTGATTTTCCTTGGGTTGGATTAACGAAAAACCTTTCAATCAATTGTGGCCTTTCAATCGCAATCTTATAAAAGTGGTGAGCAAAGCATTCACCTTCTACTTGATGAGGAGAAAGTTCCATCTGTACTATAAATAAAAAGCTTTGCACAAATTTGTAGTGATGAATAACTGTTTAATTTGTGTTATTGTTGATGTTCGTATTTGCCAAAAAAAAAAAAAATGTTTGTGTTGTGAACCCTTCTACGCCCTTCACATGTATATATATAGTTTTTTCTATGCCTAGGTCAAGTCTGCGTAGTAGCTTGCTAGGGTTTCTATGGAACAAAAAGAGAAAAAGAAAAAACCTTTTTTTTAAAAAAAAAAATGTAATTTGTTTTTCCTATATATATGTTAATAATTGGGGGATAATTTTTATTTGTTTTTAAAGATTTCATAGGACTACAAATTGTTCCGTATTAACTCGTTGAATGAACAAGGAAAATAAATCTTGTTCGTAACATTCTCATTCCACATAGCACGGCACATACTCATATAGTAGTATACTACATACAAACTATGCTTGAAAGGTGCACAGTTACTAATTTATGCTACAAAGAAATTTCATGGTTTTGTCAATAAAATTTTCTGCTGAATTTTCAGCTTGTCAATGATTGAAATTTAGTATAAACTAGGTGAATGCCCGTGCGATGCATGGGTTTGGTTAATCAAATTTTTAATTAATTAATCAGAATATAATATAAAAAATAGATCAAGTTGTTATGAAAATACATATTAGATGGAGAATAACTTTTGTAAACGCAAATGATATAGATACACATATTAATATAACGGTTCCCTTCTATAAGTGGTTGTGTGATACATGTCAATATAACGGTACGGTTGCAATTTAAATTTACCGATAAAAAAAAAAATTGTCAATATAACGGCTTTCACCCGTGTGATAAACTAATAAATATGAACACACTGATTGAGAGATGACATAGCTATACAAAGAGACATGGATTATTATAAAGTAATTACTAAGTTATGTTGAACTTTAGTATGAGGGCAACCAAATTTTTAACAATATACCATGGCCCATGGGATTGCAATAACTATGTTCCCACAAGAAATCAAAAAACCAAAGCTTTAGGCCTTGGTATTGTGTTCAACATGTCAAAACTCAAGCCTTTAGATTCCATAATCAGCATACAATTATAGTATTTTTACAATTACTGCTACCTCACAACGCAATGTATGATATTGCTTATTTACATTTAAAAGTTAGAAGACTTAACCATTGGTTTCAACACAAAGGTAGAAATGATAACCATGAAAACAAACAATTTTAAGGAATTAAGGATACAATCTAATTGATGAGCTCATATCAAGATATCTTTTTCTAAGTTCATTTCAAGTTAATCACAACGCTAGTTTAAAATACTTATGCCTCTTCAATGATTAGGTTCGTCAAACAAAGGTAGCCCAAAGACAAGAAGCAAGCCATGCATCATGGTAATTAAGTGTATCATCAACCGTAGATGGATTATGAATCCACAACAATTGTATGTAATAGCATATGTCGCTCCTTAAAATCTTTATGAATGGACCTTTTCTATCATGAAGTCTTTGGTATTAGGCCTATTCCATCATAAAGTGTTTGATATTAATCGTACCACCTTTGACCTTCTCAAGTTTTTATGTGGGATCAAAACACTTTGTATTTAGAATTGAGGTACAAATTTAGAAATAGTTGTTTATATAGTGATTGTTGTGCATGAACCTAGAGAAACATGTACAGTACATGCATGTCCATATATTTTCCTTTGAAGGATTAAAAATAAACTCTTTACATTTGTGTATGAATCTTAAAAGGTAAGGTCATACATATAAATAGATGATATGAACTAAGTTAAGTAGGTCCATAAACGTTTTAATGGTAAAAAAATGAACATACTAATTGAGAAATGACATGCCTATACATATAGACATGGATTATTATTAAGTAATTACTATTTGATGTTGAACTTTAATTTGAGAGAAATCGAATTTTTATACCAATGCCATCGGATTGCGATAATTATGTTCCCACAAGAAAGTGAAGAAACAGAAGTTTTAAATCCCAATATTGTGTTCAACATGTCAAAACTCAAGCTTTTAGATTTTATAATCAGTATACAATTATACTATTGTTACAATTAATGCTTCTACCTCACAATGCATTGTATGATAATATGGTAATTGACATCTTTAATTACATTGAAAAGTTAGAAGACTTAATGATTGGTTTCAAGACAAACGGTAGAAATGGTAACAATAAACACAAACAACGTTAAGGAATTAAGGGTACACTCTAATTGATAAACTCATATCAAGATATGTTCTTTTACGGTCATCTCATGTTAATCACAACACTAGTTTAAAATACTTATGCCTCCTCAATGATTGGCTTTGTTAAACAAAGCTAGCCCAAAGCCAAGAAGCAAACCATGCATTAAGGAAAAATGTATCATCAACAATAGATGGAGTATGAATCCCCAACAAATCTATGTAGTAGTCAATTGCTCCTTAGAATCTTTGTAAATGGAACTTTTCCATCATGAAATCTTTGATATTAGGGCCGAAGTGTTTGATATTGGCCGTACCACATTTAAGTTTTTATGTGGGATCAAAACGCTCACCATTTAGAATTGAGGAACAAATTTTGATATGGTTGTTTATATAGTGATTAGTGTGCATGAACTTAGCACAACATGTATAGTATATGTCCATATATTTTCCTTTTAATTATAAAAGATATATTCACTTAAACTTTTTGTATGGTGTAATACATGCATTCAACCCATTCAACTATTTGAATAAATGCACATCAACAACAACAACAACAACAATCCCAGCTGAATCCCATCTAGGATGGGGTACTGAGGGAGTCTGATGTACGCAGCCTTACCCTGATTTGAATAAATGCACATATAAATATATATGCATGAACTAAAATAAAATCTTTACATTTGTGCATGAATATTAAAACTTGAGGTCATTTATATATAAATAGATTATATGAATTAAGTTAAGTAGGTGCATGAACGTAATAATGGTAAAATAGAAACATACAAATTGAGAGTTGACATGGCTATACAAAGAGACATGGATTATTATTAAATAATTACTAAGTGATGTTGAACTTTGTGTAACTTACTATATGTGCATAACCTACGAAAACATAAATAAACAGAATTAAATTGTTACATGCACCATATACTACAAAATGTCTACAATATGTGAACACATTAATTAAATGGATGACTTGGCTAAGTAGTGTGATGTGTCGAAGACATAGCGCTCACGTGGATGTCCACGTGTCGATACCGTAGTCTTCAACATCCACTTTTAAATATATATATTAGATAGATTGGATATTGCTTTGGAGAAGTTTAAGGGTTTGGTATACTGCTGTGATAGAAGTCCATTCTTTGAACCATCTAAGGGCATACGCCAAGACAACCCTTTCTCTCCATACATATTCATTATGTGCATGGAATTTCTCTCAAAACTAATCCACCAAGCCACCACAAATAGGTCATGGGTACCATATAGAATAGGGAGAGCGCGGAATGGCCCCCAATTCTCACATCTTCTTGTTCGCCGATCACCTCATTATTTTTGGAGAAGCATTTGAGCACACTATCCCAGCCTCCTCCAAGTCCTACATACCTAGCTTCTCGTCTCACTCTGGCCAGCTCATAAATGTCAGCAAATCTAAACTCATCTTCTCACCCAATACAAACCTTGCTATCCAAAGCCGTTTCTCAACGCAAATCAACACGCCCATTTCACAAGGTATGGGTATATACCTAGGTTTCCACTCACTAACAAAAGACCCACTAGGCGACAAATAGGTAACATCATCCTAAAATAAAAAATAAACTCTCGGCATCGAAAAACTATCATCATCTTTCCAAAGTCGGACGTCTTAGTGTCTTACCCTTTTCAAATCGACCCTTAACTCCTATGCAATGCATCCAATTCAAAGAAAGTGACCTCAACTCTATAGACAAAATAAATAGGGACTTCCTTTAGGTCGGGAAGCACGGCTAAAAAAAAGGAAAATTCACCCTATTAATTGGAATACTGTGTGCAAGACCAAAGAACTAGGTGGACTTGGCATAAGGGAAGCCAGGTCTCTTAACAATGGTCTTATCACCAAACTCTGTTGGCGAATCTTTAACACGCCCTATTGCTTAGCCTCACAAGTCCTCTTCTCTAAATAAATCGAGAACCGTAGGGGGTCTGATGTTAACTATATAGTGGCATCTGAGGTGGTCCATTCAATGTCAAAGAAGAAAGGGAAGGTAGGAACCTTTGCACTGAAAGTAGACCTAAAGAAAAGGCATTTGACAGATTGGAATGGGATTTCATTAGAGCCTCTCTGTTTTCCATTGGCCTGGACACAGACACCATCAAATTGATCATGAGCTGCATCTGTAGCTCCTCTTCCTCAGTCCTGGTAAATGGTAGTGCCACATCCACCTTTTTCCCATCCAGGGGTCTTAGGCAAGGGGACCCCCTCTCACCCTACATCTTCATCATATGCATGGACTTCTTGTCCAGGCAGATACATAAGGCCTGCCAAACTTCTCTCTGGAACCCCATCTCCTTAGGCAAAGGAGAAAGGAGAGCACAAGTGTCTCACCTACTCTTTGAAGACGATCTTCTCCTCTTTGGTCAAGCTAACACTTCCACTCTTTCTACTATGCAAACCATTCTGCATGACTTTTCTTCCCACTCAGGCCAAAAGATCAACCCCACCAAGTCAAAGCTCATTTTTTCTCCAAACTGCAGCCCAACCATAATCTCCACCTTCACTTCATCCTTGAACACTAATCAAAGCACTGACTTGGGAACCTATCTGGGCTTCCCTCTACTACACAAGAGACCAACTAGGAGACATACAAACTTCATTGTGGAGAAGGTCAGGAGAAGGCTAGCAAACTGGAAAACACATTGTCTCTCCAGGGCTGGAAGGGAATGTCTAGCTAGAGCCACCCTCTCATCCATTCCCCAATATTATATGCAGAATCTCTTCCTCCCTGGGAAGGATCTGGAAGAGCTAGATAAGATATCCAGGAACTTTATCTGGGGTGACAACTCTGACTCCAAAAAGATACACCTGGTGGGCTGGGACAAAGTATGTCTACCTAAGCATCTGGGAGGACTCGGTCTTAGATCAGCCAAGGGTAGTAACAAAGTTGCAATGGTTAAATTGTGCTGGAAGATCTTTAGCCAACCAAACAGTCTCCCTAGTGTCATCCTTAGAGCAAAATACCTGAGAGGGACACAAGTGTGTACAGCCTTCTCACAAGGCTCACATATATGGCAAGACATGGGGAAAGGTTGGAAAGTCTTTAAGGAAGCTTGACCTGGCATTTAGGCACATGCACCAACATAAACTTCTGGCATGATAGATGGGTTGGACACTGTACCCTCAGGTCTCTCGTGTCTGGACCCTTGTGGGAATGGGAGGATCAATCGAGTGTAGCTGATTATACTATCAATGGTGAGTTCTATGGTGGCACACTTTCCATCACACTACCCACAGACACCACCTTGGATATAATCAACACCATCAAAGGGAGGTCATGCCTTGCTGACTTTCAAACTTCTACTTTTCATACAAACCACAATTTCAATTCCAAAGAAGCCTATCTGAAATGCCTTAACTCCCCCTACCCAAGCCCCTCTGTAGTTCCAGCAATTTTCACCAAGCTTTGGGACACCACCACCCTTCCAAAAATCCAAAATTTCATGTGGCTCAGTGCATTGGACAGGTTATGTCACCTCCAGTTACTTCAACACAGAAAAATCACAACATCAAGCCTTTGCACTTATCGTGGCTTAGCTATTGAGGATGCTATTCACATCTTGCGTAACTGTCTAGCTGCACATCAGATATGGACCATCACAAATAGGGGTAGACACTTCTACTCCACGGACCTCCAAACTTGGCTCACAGAAAACATTGAGAGTAAAGAAACCTATGATGGCCTACAATGGAAGGTCTTATTCACCTTCTTAATTTGGGAACTTTGGAAACGCAGAAACCATAGATGCTGGGAAGCCACAGAGCCTATAGCTCCACACCTTTGCCTCTCTAAGGTCAAGGGTCAGATATGGTCCTTCCTTTCTAATATGTGTCAACCTTGTACACCTGGGGTCAGTACCAGCCCCTGGACTGCCCCTCCAGCCAACTGGGTGAAGGTAAACACTGATGCCTCCCTTCAAAAACCAAATACCATGGCAGGCCTCAGTTTTTGTTGTCGTGACCACCATGGGAAATGGTTGTATGGACGGACCACAACCCAGCGTAGCACTGATGCACTGAATGCTGAACTCCAGGCTATCCAACTAGCCCTTCTATGGATCTCACAGTCCCATCATCGAGACTTCATTATAGCCACTGATTCGAAACTAGCAGTAAAGCTTCTTACTGAACCTAGCCCAGTCATTTGCAATAATTTCCATGTTATCAATGAATGTAGGGCGATGCTGGTTGGCCTGATTGGGATGTCTGAAAGAAGGATTGCCATCATCCATGAAGGGAGAGAAGGCAATAGGCTGGCTGATCAACTAGCAAGACAAGCAAGGACTGAAGACTTGGAGGCGGAATTTGTATCTCCCCCTCCCTTTTGTAATGATATAATCATTAGTGATACATTAATTTCCTCGGGCATGTCCGAGCAGTATACACTGGTTATGTATGAACTATTGAGGGCAAACTCAAACTACCCTCCCTAATCAATAGATAACTTCCGTCTTTCTACCAAAAAAAAAAAAAAAGAAACCACATTCCCTTTGCCAAAGGATGCCATATCCGGCAAGATATTGGGAAACATTTTGCGAGCCTACAAGAGAGTATGCACCAGATTGTTGGGAATGGGGCTGATATCAATGGGTGGTTTAGTAAATTGTTCGGGGACCATACCCTTAGGAGCCTCATACATGGCCCACTGAATGCCCTAGAGCTAAACCTCCATCTCAACTCCATCATCATAAATGGAACCATCAATCTTCCTACCCTCTCCTTCACTCTCCCATCTCATATCACAGATTTCTTACTTGCCGTTTGCCGTACCTATTCCAACGACAAACCAAACAGACTTTTCCTTTTCCACGTTTGAACACAATAACTCCTCCATCACCAAGGTTTATGATAAGCTTCAGCCAAGCGACAAAAACACAGCCTTAGTCACACGATATTGAATTTAATTAATTGGGCTTTGATAGATATATTTGTGATTCCAACTTTTAATTTTTGATTAATGATTTCAAAGCCCATTAAAAAGAAATAATCGATGGTATAATCGATGGGCTAAGTTAAAGATCCATTATCAATGGATCAAGTTGATGGACCAATATTAATTGTTGGGTCAAATCTATGTTGCTGAATGTTGATGACCTAGATTTAATGGAATTTTATTAGATTATATATATTAATCCTATTTGGGAATAATTACTACTACAAATAAAACATGTACTGTGCTTAATTGTTTAGATTGACGGATTAAATTGATCCCAACTGCGCTGCCCAACTATTTTGTTTTGACTACATTGAAAGACAGCATCAAGGAGCAAGATCGAGTAATACAATAGAACATCGATATCAGCCTCGACAAAAGAAAAAACAAGCTATCACACTGAAAAATACTCAATTCTAACTCATGTATTCCAGTCTCATCGTAACATCAATTTATTGATGAAAAAGCACAGATGATATAAACTAGGAACAACTAAAACAAGTCTGAAACACACTTCCATCTGCGGTGGACAATTGATTAGTGTCGCCATCTCACCGTGTTTTCCTTTCTACTACAAAAATATGGTTTCCTTCCATGACGATTTTGTTCTTCTTCATCGCCTTGTCCTTTCCAGTGGCGTCTTCGAATTCCACAAACGCATCACAATACCCTGTGTCCTTATGAGTTCGCAATTGGACTCCATTGGGCTTGATGCGGCCGCATTGCTTAAACTCGTCCTCCACTAATTTAACGGTAGCACCACGGGGTAAGTTCCCGATGTAAATGCTGTAACCCTCCATATTGGTTTGGATGGCGGTATAGTTTTCGCCGTTGGCAACTAAGGGCCTTGAGGTGTCTGCCGTACTTGCTGTAAACTTATTTCGGGGACTGGAAACAACAGACGATTGTTTAGTTTCTTGAGACGACGATACATTATGAGATTGGGGAGCAATTGTTTCCTGATGATCATCGAGAATGAAATTCATGTCAACTTCTGATTCCTCCTAAGTCTCGACTTGTATCCAATCAGATGATTCAACACTTGTCTCAGAGGTATGATCCAATACAGAAGACGTATCACTAGCAGTTGCATATTCACCATCATTATTGTCCTCTCCTACTGAGTGATCCACGGTTGGCAGATCTATGTCATCTTCAACAAATCTAAACACATCGTTCAAAATATAATAAGCCTTAATTGGTTCTTTATAATAGGTTTGTGGAGCTAAGAAAAACGACTCAACAAATTTCCTTTTCTTATCACAATTACTAGTCAAGACACCGGTCACTAAGACTATTACGCTGCCCATATAAGATGACTGCGTATCCACTGTCAAGATTTCCACTTCGCTGTAATTTTTCCAATCCATAGCCGGGGCTGCCGGTTTGACGTTTGATTTCCCTGGGTTTCTATCATCGAAAAACCTTTCAACCAGTTCTGGACTTTCAATCGTAATCTTATAAAATTGGCGAGCAAAGGATGCACCTACTACGGCTGCTGGAAGTTCCATCTCCAGTTCTCTACTATAAACAAAAGGCTTTGCACAAATTGATAGTGACGAATAACTGTTTGTGTAGTGACGAATAACTGTTTGTGTTGTGACTTGTGAACCCTTCTACGCCCGTCACATGTATATATATAGTTTTATCTATATGCCTGGGTGAAGTCTGAGAAGCTTGCTAGGGTTTCTATGTAACAAAAAGAGAAAAAGAAAAAAATGTAGTTTTTTTTTCCCATGTTAATTGGGGGGTAAATTTTTGTTTTTAAAGATTTCATAGAGTTACAATTTTATCCGCCATATTAACTCATTGAATGAACACGGAAAATATATCTTAGCTTGAAAGGTGAACAGTTACTAATTTATGCTACAAAGAAATTTCATGGTTTTGTTAATAATATTTTCTGCTGAATTTTAAGGTAGTCAATGATTGAAATTTAGGAATAATTTGGATATTTCTTATTTGCTTTGGAGCAGAAGAGCAATTTAGGGCCCGTTCTATAAAGCTGAAACTTTAGTGAACTAAACTACTGAACTACACTCAAACACTTAACAAAACCCTATTAATATTGTGGGTTTATGAAACTACATGATAAAACCTTTCCAATGATATACTAATAACTACGAATAGATATTGGGATCAAATGTTATGGCATTCACAAGTTACAAGCTCAACTGCAAAAACTGAACTGAGCTGAATTGTAGTTGAAAAGAACAGGGCTTTAGGAGTATATTGCTTTCATAGAAGTCCTTTTATATTTTAGTGTTCCAATTACTTTTGATTTGACTACACTGACATCCGTGAGTAGGTAAGGTCGAGGTATTCTACACTATTATCCGGTAGTGATACACTATTACTCTCACTACCGGTGGGGGCCCAAAAAAATTTATTTTTTATTATACCAACTTGATATTTTATATCTTCAACTTGATAAAATCATCATGTAACTTATTGATATTAACTCATATACATTTTTTAGTAAACATGATAAAATCATCTATGACTTGATATTTATATATTTCAACCTGATATTAACAAAATGTGATAATACCTTACAATTAACTTGATATAAATGTTCTTAATCATGATATTGCTATGTTGGAATTTGATATTAATGTTAATAAACTTGATATAAAACTTCGGTATCGATTTCTCACTACTTCAATTTGGTATTACCATAGTTGAACTTGATATTATCATATTTAAACTTGATATCATCTCTATTGAACTTGCTATTTTGCAAAAATAAAATAAAATTCAAAACACCCGGTATTACTACCGGGTAATAGTATAGAATTGCTCGGTAAGGTCATAAGGAGTAGTACAAGCATCGACGGAAGAAAACAAGCACGCACACCAAAATCACTCATTTATCATTCTCAACTTTATTGATATTGCAGTAAGTCACGTAAATTCGAACTCATGTAATCCAGTCACATTCGTACCATCAATTTATTTAGTGCTTTCAAACGTAATCAGTAGCTAATTTTAGATGGAAATGTACAGACAAGATCAAGAAGGAACAACTAAAACAAGACTGAAAAGTGAAAACACACTTCCATAGTTCCAAAGCCGAGGACAATTGATAATATAAGTGGCCGCCATCTCACGTTGTTTTCCTTTCTACTATAAAAATATGGTTTCCTTCCATGACGATATTGTTCTTCTTAACCGCCTTGTCCTTTCCAATGGCGTCTTCGAATTCCACGAACGCATCACAATACCCGGTGTCCCTATGAGGCCGCAAAAGGACTCCATTGTGCTTAATGCGGCCGCATTGCTTAAACTCGTCCTCCAATAGTTTTACGGTAGCACCACGGGGTAAGTTCCCGATGTAAATGCAGTGACCATCCATATTGGTATGGAGAGCGATATGGTTTTCGATGTTAGCAACTGAGGGCCTAGAGGCTGCTGCGCTACTCGGTGTGGACTTATTTCGGGGACCTGCGGAAACCACGGTTTCTGCAGAATTTGACTGGAAACAGTAGACGACGATTGTTTGGTTTCTTGACACGACGATACATGAGACTGGGGAGTAAGTTTTTCTTGATGATGGAGAACGGAATTCCTTGATAAGCAGTATCCTAATTAGGGCTGACAATCGTGTCGGGTTGTGTCGGGTTCGGGTTCGTGTCAAGTTTAAACGGGTTGGAGAATCCTTGACCCATAACCTACCCATTTAATAAACGGGTTTTGGGACCTTGACCCAAACCCAACCCGTTTAGTTAGGCGGGTTAAGCTTGTAACCCATGACCCATTAAAAAAATCTATATATAAAAAAAAAATCCCCACATTCTACTGAGCTTTTGGCTAGAATAGCAATATTGAGGAAACTATTTACCAATATAGAAATTTGAGAATTCTTATTCCCAAAATAACAAAATACAATACAAAGTCAACTTTGATTGAAAATAAAAATATTTGCAAACCTACGTTAGTTCAGTTTATATTGCTGATTCTTTTTTTTTGGTTCCTCATAGTTAATTTTGTGAAAAGATTACTAAATTATATAAAAAATAAATAAGTTAGCTTTAGCGTCGATTTTTTTTTACATCTAGTCATTTCTAAATTAGTTTTATATAAATAAAAAATGTTGACTTTTTTTTACATCTCGTTATCTAGTTCTTTTTTTATATTTTACTATGGTAAATATTAATACTCTATTACGTCACCCTATACTAGATCAACGTTATTGGCAATCGATGATAGTGAAATAATTGTTTAAAACATTTTAAAAAAGAACTGCATGACGAGATGTAAAAATAATCACATTTTTTTTATTTATTTAAACTAGTTTAGAGATGACAGGATATAAAAAGAGTCAACGTTAAAGCAAATTTATTTAAATTGTTATTTCATTTAGTTATATTTTTACAAAATTAAATATGAGGAAAAAAAGAACTAGGAATATATCCTAACTAACGTACAAGTTGCAATTTTTTTCATTCAAAGTTGACTTTTTATTGTATTTTGTTATTTTGGGAATAAGATTTGTCAAATTGCTAGAATGGTAAATAGTATGTTTAATATTGCTATTCTGGCAAAAACCTCCATTCTACTTTGAAAATTACTTAAGTTGTAAAGAACCAAAACATAATAAGTATCTACGATTTTAATGGACATTTGTAACTTGGATTATTAAATAAGAGTTCAAATCTGGATTAACTACCTGAATTTTACACTTGATTAAGTACGAATAAATGATAAATAAAGAATGTGTTTTTAAGTTATAAGTTAATGACTCAATGAATGAAAAGAAGGTTAAAAAATTTAAACTTATGGAAATGTGAATGTACTAGGAGGAGTTTTGGTCTTAGAAGCATAAAATATTTGTTAATTAATATTTCATATTTCTTCACAAGCGAGATTAACGTGGACACTATATTGTGAACTCACAATAATTAACATAAGAATTGCCAAAAAGTTGAATAATAAACGGGTAAACGGTAAACGGTTAACAACGTGTTGACCCGTTTATTCTTCGGGTTAAACGGATGAGGGTTCGGGTCAAACGCTTCAAACCCGTACCTAACCTTTTAATTATATGGGTCATGTCGTGTTGACCCATTTATATAAACGGGTCGTGTTCTCTTGACCCAAACCCATTTATTTCGGGTCGGGTTCGTGTCGTATTCTCGTGTCGTGTCAACTTTTGCCAGCCCTAATCGTAATCAGCTGCATATTCACCAACAATATTATTGTCCTCTGTTACTGAGTCACTGTTAGCACCCCTAAGTCGTCTCCAACAAAATTGAACAAATCGTTCACACAATAATAAGCCTTTATTTCGTTATTGCCTTGTGGAGCTAAGAAAAACGTCTCAACAAATTTCCTTTTCTTATCATTATCACGATTACTAGTCAAGACACCCTTAACTAAGACTATCACGCTACCCATATAAGATGACTGCGAATCCACTGTCCAGATTGCCACTTTGCTGTAATTTTCCCAATCTAGAGCCGGGGCTGCCGGTTTCCCGACTGATTTTCCTTGGGTTGGATTAACGAAAAAACTTTTAATCAGTTCTGGACATTCAATTGCAGTTGTATAAAACTGGGCAGTAAAGGCTGCACCTACCAGATGAGAGTAATCATCACCAAGTGCCATCTCTACTACTATGAACAAAAAGATTTGTACAAATTGGTAGTAGCAGTGAAAGAAAAACTATACAAGGCAGAATATACACCAAACTAACAGCCGTGATGAATAATTGTTTGTGTGGTGATTGCCGATTGGTGAACCTTCTACGGTTCTACCCGTCACATGTATATATATATAGTTTTTTCTATGCCTAGGTCAAGTCTGTGTGTAGCTACTAGCTAAGGGTATTTCAAAAAAAAAAAAACGTTTTCAGTAGAAGGGTAGGTTTAACAAGTCTGATTGTTCCGTATTAACTCATTTCATTGGACAATTAAACCTAGCTTCTGTTTGCTGATATAACCATATAACCTTTTCAGTTGGTATGGATGGTTTCTACTTCCTGCGCTCTTTTGACCACTATGAAAAAGTTGGCTCCTACCAAAATTGATGAAATGACAAATTAAATTCCACTTTATGTCTCCCTGGAGGGTCTCCACTCTAGTGCTCCTGGCCTGGTCCAAATGGATGTTTCTCTCTACTTCCGCCTGTGGTGTGTTGAAGTATGCACCGGGTGAGGTGTTGCTGTTTTTTCCTTGTTGGATATTGAGGCTCTTAGCTTGTTGTAGTTGAAGTCGTCATCCGAGTTATTTATTTCCTGCTGTACATGGAGCATGAGTTGTTGAATAGATCGGCGGATAAGAATGTTAGTTTGTCTATCTGTAATGGAAATTACATTAGTCGTCGGAATATAAGCAGCAGGTTGTCTAGAAGCAAGGGTTTACTGGAGCCGACGAGATAGAGTTGAAGCTTGCATTTGCAGTTTGCTGAGGGACAGGTATTAATTAGAACTGAGTAAAAATTGCACCGAATGAAGGAATCATTGTAGCATCTCAGATCATGTATCCATATGATATGATTTGATGATTTTTTTACCTCATGAGTTTCTGATTTGTCTTTGAAGCTCTCATTATTTGTATGAATTATCTTCTAATAATTTTTTTTAGCCTGTGTCCTTAAGAACCATTTACCCTCATTGAAAGGAATTTGTGGTTAATCACTAATTCTATTTTTGTCTGTCAGTGGTTTCTGCTTTGAATTTGACATCAGTATCTAATATTCTTTTTTTTTGGCAAGAGGAACTGAAATGCATTAACTAGAAATTAAATAGTTCGGGATGGTTGAGGACCATCCATTACACCCTAAATAAGCAATAAAAGGAGCATGTAACCAGTTTGGAGAGGTAGCGTCTAGATGACATAGATTACAAATATCTCGGGTCCAATCAATATCACTACAAGTTAACTCCAACTGTTCGGTAGTCTCTGCTTCCAAATAGCTCCCAAAAGGTTGGCTTCTGATCTTCTTAGCAATCTGGTCCGCCACCATATTGGCTTGTCGACCCTAGCTCGAACATAATTGCCACCGAAGCTGACCCATGGTCGAACTCCCTGCAAACAGTTACAATATCCCGCAAATTAGTTGAAATGTGTCCACTAGACACGATGAGTTCCCATGCTTTCCTGCAATCAGTCGTT
>ONZK01001757.1:0-12138 GCA_900322385.1 Pharnaceum exiguum | reverse complement strand
ACGCAATGATTTCCCCTTCAAGAGCTGATGTTGTTTTCAGCAAACTCTGCGCCATGACCACTTTGGGTATGCCATGACTATCTCTTAAGACCATACTAATATTCATTTATCACTTCTTGGTGGTATCATCTTCTGGAATAGAATTGACATATCATGGATGAATCCCACAAGGCAATGTACTACGAGGATTTCACCAGCGGAAGGCATGATGATAAGCTATAGTGAATGTTAAGGGTGATCAGTGAAGTTTAGGTTAGAACTTAGAACTCATCTTAATCTCATGTATTGGTCTCCCCACTTTTTTTTTTGGTTGCCCGTTTGGTTCACCAAAGCTTCGCTCCAATGAAGATTTCTGCATACGATGAGGCTCGAACTCGAGACCTCGCTTAAGCGGTATGGAGCTGCTTATCACTCCAACCAACATCAAATTGGTGGTCTCCCCACATTTTAACACTTGCTACAGGGAAGGTATTTCTTTATCTTTTCTTGTTTAAACGTGTCAGGCTAGGTATCCGGGGATCAAGCACCGAGTTTTTTCAGATTCATTCGGTCAATACGAAACGATGTAGGTACTACAAATAAAACATGTGCTGAATTAGAACGACGCTAGTAAGTATTTCTGTCTTTGAACTTGGGTTGAAATTGTTTCAAATCGCTCTGCTTTTTATCTTAATAATGCAACTACTGTTATTTTGACTACACTTAGTACTAACAAATTCATAGGAGTAATATAATAGAACATCAGCCTCGGAAGAAAACAAGCTAACATGGGAGTCTAGAACATGGGTGTACAATAGAATTTGCCCAAAAATATTCATTTATTGTTTCAACTTTATCTGATATTGCAGAAATTAAATTTATAAAAAAACTCGCATAAAAATCGAACACTTGTAATCCGATCTCAACACACTTCCGCCTGCAGTGGACATGATTAGTATCGCCATCTCACCGTGTTTTCCTTTCTACTACAAAAATATGGTTTCCTTCCATGACGATGTTGTTCTTCTTCACTGCCTTGTCCTTTCCAGTGGCATCTTCAAATTCCACAAACGCATCACAATACCCTGTGTCCTTGTGAGTCCGCAATTGGACTCCATTGTGCTTGATGCGGCCGTATTGCTTAAACTCGTCCTCCACTAGTTTTTCGGTAGCACAACGGGGTAAATTCCCAATGTAAATGATGTGACCCTCCATATTGGTTTGGAGGGCAGTGTGGTTTTCGCCGTTGGCAACTGGGGGCCTAGAGGCTGATGCGCTACTCGGTGTGGACTTATTTCGGGGACCTGCGGAATCTACAGATTTCTGCAGGGTTTCACTGGAAACAATAGACGGTTGTTTGGTTTCTTGAGACGACGATACATGAGACTGGCCGGGACCAATGTCATCTTCAACAAATCTGAAGATGTCGTTCAAAATATAAAAAGCCTTATTTACTTCTGTATTGGTTTGTGGAGCTAACAAAAACGTCTCCACAAATTTCCTTTTCTTATCACAATTGCTAGTCAAGACACCCGTCACTAAGACTATCACGCTGCCCGTATGAGATGACTGATAATCCACTGTCAAGATTTCCACGTTGCTGTAATTTTCCCAATTCAGAGCCGGGGCTGCTGGTTTGCGGAAAGATTTTCCTTGTGATGGATTATTGAAAAAATGTTTAACCATTGCTGGAGTTTCAATTGCAGCTTTATAAAACTGGGCAGTAAAGGCTGCACCTACCACATGAGAATAATCATCACCAAACGCCATCTCTACTATAAACAAAAAGATTTGCACAAATTGGTAGTAGCAGTGAAAGGAAAAAGTATAGAAGGCAGAATATACACCAAACTAACAGCCGTGATGAATAATTGTTTGTGTGGTGATACTGGTGAACCCTTCTACGGTTCTACCCTTCACATGTATATATATGGTTTTTTCTATGCCTAGGTCAAGTCTGAGTAGCTAGGGCTAGGGTTTCTATGTAACAAAAAGGAAAAAGAGTTTTTTTTTTTTTTTTATATCCAAGAAAAAGAGTTTTTATATATGAAAACTGTGATTATTTTTCTACGTTAATTGCGGGGTAAAATTTTCGGCTTAAAGATCTCACAGGATTACATATTGTTCCGTAATTAATTCACTTCATAGGACAATTAAACCTAGCTTGTTGCTACTTTCTGGGCTTTTTAAGGGACTGAGATTTTCATTCATAGAAAAATTATACGGCATCTACATAGAAAATAACCCTAAAACATGCTTGATTAATTATACTAGTATAAAATTTAACAACAAGACAAAAAATTAAAATAATTAAGCGTGTGGAACATATTTCCTTCAATGTCTTTACATCTTTCCCGGAAAAAGAGTTTTTTTTCAACGCTAATATCATAATCGCTTGCCTGCTGGTGTTCATACTGCTAAATAAATCTTCGTATGTCCTGTGTCCCCAAAATATATATTCAACTGAAACCATACTTTGGTGAAGAGTAATTACCACAATAATACCAAGCCTCACAAAGAAGCCAACAAGCCTCATAAAGGAGCCAACAAGCCTCACGAAGGAGTCAATAAAAAGAAGGAGCCAAATATCTATTACAAATGATAACTAAACTAGCCTCACAAAGGAGCCAAATAACTAAATTTATTGAAGTAAATAGTAAAAAAGAAAAAAATATAAGAAATTAAAAGGAGGAATGGGCTTATCGATGATAGATGGCCACGACAACCCCATTAGGGCATACTGAAGAGTTTTCTAAGAGGGGGGCTAAGAGAGTAGACTGTTTTTTTTTTTTTCAACTTTTCTAGGCTCTTTTGATCATTGTGGAAAAGTTGGGACTCATTTAATTTGCCTTACTATGATAGAAACTCACTAATTCCATTTTATTCTATCGGCGGTTTCTGCTTTGAATTTGACATCAGCATCTAATATTCATGTATCCCTTCTTGGTGGCATCTTCAGGAATAGAATCAACATAGGAATCCCACAAGGCAATGTACTTTTCTTTGGACTAGCTAGGCAGGAATTGCTTATTGAATTTTTTGAAGCAGAAGTCCGACGATGATTTCACCAGCGGAAGCCATGATGACAAGCTAGTGAATGTTAAGGGTGATCTGAGAAGTTCAGGTTAGAACTTAGAACTCATCTTAATCTCATGTTTACCATCTCGGTCCCCGTGTTTTAACACTTCGAACAATTTTTAAAAAGATTTTAAATTGAAAAGGTAAAAGAAAACAAAAAAAAATCAATTTGTATTTGGTACACCGGGTGTATCGGTATACCTTGTGGATTTATAACTAATTACAAAGGGATTGACTAGTGGCATTAAAAATGTGACTAATGATATTTGTTGTAATATTAGTTATAAATCTATAAGGTGTACCCGTACATGCACCCAGTATAAGACTTTACACCCACTTGAACATAATAATGGTTCACACTTTAATTTGGAAATAAGAAAAGAGAAATTTCATGAATTTTGTAAGGAACTACCTACAACTTTACTCCTTTGTGGGAAATTAACTAAAAGAGTAAGACATTGGTCAAACTTTCTGAAAAGACACCCTCCTTAATAGTAGGCACCTGATGTTTTCCCCCTTCCTTATCTTATTCCAAATTGTAAAAAAAAAATTGTTATTTGAAATTTCAAATTAGTGTTTATGTTCTCCCTCCTCCATTAAATTTCTCACTTCTCCCTTTATCTCTATCTTCCATAGTAGCTCCTCGTAGCAGTATTTCTCCTCTAATACAAAAAAAACTCATTCGCATTTCCATGCTCCAATGGAAATTTCATGACCTTGAGTTGTAAACTAATTGACTTGAGCCAATTGGGGCTTGCCTAGGGGCAAATTAATATGATGAACAACTTCTAAGTCATTCAACAAATGATTATATTGTAGAGAATAGATGAAATAATAAAAGAAAGAAAAGACAAAAACAATGAAGAGAAGGGAAGAGAGGCGTTATGATTGAGAAATAATTATTTTTGTTTAACGCGAAATGGGAGCAAAAAGAACATTATGTGCCTCACATATAACATTTAGTAATGGTATTATTGTCTTTCTAGACCCTTTCACCGAGGTCTTCCTCATTGTAAGTACTTTTTTGCAAAAAGGGCAAAAGTTATAGGCAATTTCGTACAAAATTCTATTTCTTAAAGAATCTTTTTGTAGTTAATTTCACTGAGTGTAAACTATTTGAGGAAAAAGAATTGCCAAAAACCTACTACATACAATAGGTTATTTGGATAAATTTGTCCTTCAACTAGCGCTTTTATATATCAATTTGTCCCTTTTTTTAATACCAATTTGTACCTTTTATGTCTTCTTTTATACATTTTTGTCCATTCTTCTATAATCTATCTACATCATCTCTTCATCAGCGTGACCATATTTGATAACGGCCGATTCGAGTGGTCATCCATTAGTTCTTCAGAAAAATTGACTTAGTTTGTTCCTCGTCATTTCTCACGTCGTCCATGATTGAGAAGTAAGTACTAACCACTAAGTTCTCCTCGTACATTCAAAAGATGAAAAATTAAATGCTAAAATAATCTTCTTCTTCTTCAGTTGACAAAGCATTAGCAAATTTTACAAATAAAATAGTAGTATAGTACTATCCCTTCTTCCACAACACGTGGGTAAAACCATCACTCAATCAGAATTCAATTGCCCCTTTGGAGTTTGGACTGACATCCTAGTTATACTAACTATGGTGATAATGAGTTGGTGACCTCCAATAAATCATCAAACCACTTTTATTTTATTTTTTAAATTGGAAGTCCATATCACCTTCTTAAAATATTAGCCAACTTGATTACCAAAAAAAATAGCCAGCTTGATCAGTATTATAATTAAAAAGGAAAAAAACTATTGTAGTGCAGCCTACTTGTGGCATGTGGGTATCACATCACGAGTTTCATCTTATATTAATAACTCTGAACATTTGAAAAGAAGGTGAAAATTCGCAATTACTCCCAATAGAATTTTAATCATGGTCTCCCTTGTAAAAATCAGCTTAAAAAACTACTCACAATACAAAACATTTCTCCCCTCTACTTTTTCCCTTTTATTATGTCCCTTCTCTTCCTCCGTCCCAAACAAGATGATACGAGCTAGACATGTTGATATAGATTAGAACCAAAATTCGACCAATAACCACCCCAATCCTGAGTTAATTCCCATAATAAGGCTAGAAAAATAAATAATTCCCAATATAGGTTCGGTTTAAAAATAATTTTCAAAGTAGTGTCCACCTAATACCAAACCTATATTTTCTTTTGAAAAATTAATCAAATGTTTTTTTTCTTCTTGAGATCGAGTTCATCAAGCTTCCTGTTAGCCTGATGGTATTACGTTCCTGAGGTAAAATACTTTTGATAGTCATGTTGCATCAATGTGCCAATAGATCAGTAATATGCATGAGTTGTATGATTCTCAAGACTCGTGATCCCGTGGGAGGGGTAGTAAAAATAGAATTTCCGGCCAGGATCAGAACCACAACAGCAAATCCCTAGTAATTTTCACGTACACCTCGAAGTAACCCGATTATCAGCCTACTAACACGATGATCATCTAACATTTTCTAGTTCTTACGAGTAATCGAAGCTGTAATTGACCGAACTAGCAGTTTCACAGAATAGTTTCACAGAATTCTTATCATTTGATTACCTTTTAAAAAGAAAATATAGGTTTGGGATATCCAAGCCTAGGTGGACACCACTTTGGGAAATATTTTCAAACCGAACCTATATTGGGAATTATTTATTTTTCTAGCCTTATTATGGGAATTAACTCCTACATTTTGGGCCGCCCTGGTCACAATTTTTACCCTGAGTTCGCTACCGTTGTCCGTTAAGTTAATAAAAAATGAAACTTGTGACTTGTAGAGGTCGACATCTTTCTTTTTTTATAGTGATTTTACAAAATCGCACCCGGCCTGGCACTAACTATATTTGTGTAGGTAACAACGTATGGCAGATCGGATCAAGTATCGCTCTCTTATACTTTGTTTAGAAAGTACATTGACATTTATACAATTCCATTTTCTTATATTAAAAACTCACCAACTTACAGTGGAATAATTAATTAGAGCTCTTGTCATTTTCTTGATCACGTCTATATTCGCCAAAAATACTAAAATAACGTAACTAAGAGTTAACGAATTTATAAAACTCAAGTGCCATAGAAGGCGGAGATTATTCTATGGCTTATTCAGCGACATACAGCTGTCGATGTATATATATACTTACATATTCAGTAGATGTGCAAGCGCTGACCCATGAACCAAGATCACATCGTTTCTGATCATCAGGTGCTCATTTTGTTCACTTTTCATAGACTTTTCAATAGACCAAGTAGTTCGTAAAGCTAATAGACAATTTGATATGACATGTATTCTTGAAATCTGTATATAGTTGTAAGAAAGTTGTAAGATAAACTTGCGGTAGATTGCTGCAAGTTGCAACTATCGTCTTAAATAACTCTTTGAGAACGTACATTCAGATCAATACTACTCCGGTACTTATATACCAAAAAAATACTACTACAGTACAGTGCACAAATTAAACTATACAGAGTAATAATTAAAAAGTAAAAAACTAATTAGAAACTATCCACTTGCATTGTCAAACCAAAAAAAAACTCATCCACTTGCACTTGCAGTGGCCAAAACTCTAGACATATACAGTATGTTAATCACGTCTATAACTCAATATTCGCCAATAATAGCATAAACTAAGATTTTCCGAATTTAGAAAACTGATGAAGTTCTATAGCTTATTCAGCGACATTAGCTGTTGATGTATATAAATAATCGATCAGTAGATGTGCAAGCAGCATTGACCTGTGAACCAAGACTGCATCTTTCATCAGTGCATCAGGTGCTCATCCAGTTATTCCTTTCTAGCCCCTCTGTGCTTCAATATTCCATTTAACTAGTGGTTCGTTCCTAAATGTCGTCATTTGTAATCTTATATGTTGTTGATGTACGTACAGGTTACTATATCTTAGCTAGGGTCGTTAGTTCATCATATAAACCAAACAATGGATGTATTTTCAGACGAGTGGCTGTTTCTCCAACAGGATCTCGACTTACAGGTACATGTCCTTTATTTACACAAACTACGTACAAATATTATCTGATCTATATGCATCGAGTTTTCACTTATTTTTCCTTTGTCATTAATCCCCTTTACACTTTTTTGTTTATTTGTAGGGGCTAGTAGATAGAGGGTTAGTTCCGAACGTCGTCAGTTACCCTAGAGCTGCAGAAATTGATCTTGATGTTCTGTGCACCAAAGATAATGAGCCCATAAAAGTGGAAAAGACAGAAGATGGGTGCTTTGCTAGTACTGCTTTAACGTCACAAAGAGAACGATTCATATCATTTGACGGCTCCCTTCCTGACCAAGATGAAGCGGAGATGATGTATTATAATAATGAGGAGACCTTATTTGATCAAAATAACGCAAAGAAAAAGCGCAGAGGTCTTTCTTATGCACAGGACCACGTTCTTGCGGAGAAAAAACGCCGGGAGAAATTAAAACAAAGATTTCTCAGTCTAACGGCTTTTGTTCCTGGACTTCGCAAGGTAATATACGCAAATGCATCATTTCCATTGAATAGTTTATCATGTTTATATTATATAATTACGATGGGCCTTCCCCATCACCTCATCAACATCAACTGCTGCTTTCTGCTTAAGGCACAAAGAGGTTCTCATAAAAGTAATTGAGTCATTATGAAAATAGTCTCCTGATTTTCAGGATAAGGCTGCAATCAGACTCCCTCAGTACTGCATCTGAAATGTGATTAATGATCACATGCTTATAAGATCGAACAAGAATTAGATTTGTTGTGTCATATACGTTTTCTGATAGTTGATTTCCTACCTTTAATTATTACTTTGACCAAAATTTACCTAACAACGTAACAATAACAATAGTCCATAAGTAAATTAAACGATAACGAGAATACAAAATTTTGAAGTAATAGGCCCCGTGAGCATGACCCGGCCATAACTTTAGTTGAGTTGTGTTAACTTAAAGGTTTGTCATTTACTAAGGAGGATGGTGAAGTATGGTATAAGAGGATAAAGGAAGATAAATATAAATTGGGCATAGAAAAGTTGGGAGAAGAGAGATTGTAAAGAGAGATCGAGCGTGATGAGTTGGCCCGGCATATGGTGATAGTACGGCATATGAAAAACAATTTTATTATGTAATATGAGCCATATATTTTTAAAAGAAAATTTATAAGAAAAAAAAGTTTCTAACATATGTGATGACAGATCTTGCTATCTGTCATTCTGTCAAGTTTCTAACATATATGATGACAGATCTTGTTATCTGTCATGACAGATTACGGCATTTGTGTTCACCAAAATGAGGTTCAACATACACGAAAATTTAAAAAATAAATATGCGACTCATATTGCATCTCTGGATTTTTATTTATATGCCTTATTCAATATACATTAAGGTTAGCAAAAGCACCGCATCTCCAATTTCCACTAAAAAGGATCCACACCCGGTAAAAGGGGTATTATGATGTGTCTTTTGTTCATCTTTAGTGTTACCTTTTCTCTTTAAAAATCAATATATTCAATTTCTTTTTAGTAGTGATAATTTTAACTGCATTCAATTTTTTCAATTCGATTCACTCTTTTTTGGTTTAGTCTAGTTTTTTAACAATTCAGTTTCATTTCAGTTCTGATTCACATAAGAACAAAACACTCCCTTACCCTTTTTGGAGAAAGTGCTTCTGGGATATGATTGATCAAAGTCAATGAGAGTTAGGCTCAACAAATAAATGTTTTTGTTCTTTAACTAAATGATTCCAAAAAAAACTTTTGTCTCTCTTAGTGGTTAACCCATTAAATTTTGTGTCTGTATCTCTAAAATTTAATAAAAGTATTTTGTTGATTGAAGAGATAGAATGGTAAGTTGTAATATAGGATTAGAGAACCACTATATCACAAGCTATCTCCAACCAAAACTCACCCAACCAGCACTCCCCCAGCCCTTTTCTTAAAACAAATTCAATGAGCCGTTAAATACTCCAAAACTATTCATTGATTGAGGTCGAATTTGAGTCAATTTTCAAGTAGGAGGGGAGACATCCAAAAGAAAAAGGAGGAAAGACGTCATAAAGGATTTATATTTATACTCCACACGATAAATGTACTCACCAACTTGATATATATATATATATAGTGGCGTCCTTTTTGTTTTGACATCCAACTTAGTCTTGGGGGAGGGGGGGATAAAGTACATCAAGTTGTCTCCTTAACGCACCCCTTTAACTCTAAGATTTGTCTTCGCCTCACCCTCAGGGCATGTTTAACCATTATACTCAATAGAGTATAACAAAAGTGACACATCACAAATTTTTGTTTTAGACTCTAATTATACTTTCTACTTTATTAGTTAAACTCACTTAAGATTTAAGAATAAATGATTTTTTAAAAAAGAAAATGCATGTGGGTCCATGGATTCAGTTGATTGTGAGTACAAAGGTGAGTATGTGGATTTTAAAACTCGGCTTTATACTTTTATATAATGGGTCCCATATTATAGGTATTATTGAGTATAAAGGTTATATTTCCCCTTAAACCCACTAAAATACAACTAATAAACATGCCCTCAAAAAAAAACTCTAAGATTTGTCTTTTCATCAAAAAAAAAAAAACTCAAAGATTTGTCATTTTATGTTTAAAGAACGATTGATGACTTGTTAATATTGAAATTCGTTGAAGTATTGAGGTCACATCTTTATAAGGTCGACAAGCAATTAAAAGTGTTGTACACGAAAATTATATCACGCTCCCTCTCCTGACTTTAATATAGGTGAGGACTGAGGATGTATATGGTGCGAATTGAAGAATGTCTTATTGTCAAATTTTTTTGTTGTGAACTTAACTCCTCGGAGAGAAATAGGAACCAAAATTGTTTGTTATTTTTTGAAACATTATACAAGCTGAGATTCTTTAATTTGAAGAGACTATTCTTCATTTTAATAAGTTCTCTGACCATTTGGCTATATTGTATACAAGTAGATGGATAAGGCGTCCGTCCTCGATGAAGCCATCAAGTACATGAAACAACTTGAACAAGAAAATCAGACGCTGAAAGAGAAATTAAAAAGTTTTCAGACTAACGGAACATCATCCGATGAAATAAGCTCAGCTTCGTACGACAACAACTTCGATAACTATATGGACCCTGCCCCATCACCGGAATTTCCAGCCATGCATACCTACGGCGTACCTACAAGACAATTTCTTAGAGATGGAGAAGCTCCACCGCACTCCATCAATATTACACAGCAATGTCATGCGACTAGACAACTATACATGCAATGATAAGTCTGGTGGTTCAGGTACACGTTATTATTGCTAACATACTACTTTGTGATTTCGGCTTGTTTTGTCAGTTGTATTGCAACAGTTCAGTGTTTTTTTCAAGTTAAATACAATTTTTTCAGTTTCGGTGTATTGTAGTTGAGTTCAGTTATAGTTCAAAAATTACTGCATTTAGGGTGAGGTTTGTAATATGGACAAAATTACCGGCAATTTATATCCTACGCCCGGTGCATGATACACCAGACCCATACATTATGTTATATAGTGTATCATATATATAGTTATTTTTCTTTTGGGCTGCTATGTTGCTATTCGGTCAGGCCCTATATATAATACATAGTGTACTATGCTCATGGTACACCGGGTGTAGGATGTACGGATTCAAAATTACCAATACTTCATGAAATTCTTGCCTCGTTAACAAAGTCACTTAACTAAAGTGAAGTGAAGTGAAGAAGTGAATTTGTCTGGCAAAACATGAACTTACTTAACACTTTACGAAAACTTAAATTGAGCTTTACTTAAATAAATATATATCCAAGTAATATGACGAACTTATAATCATTTACTATACTGAATTTTTTTAAAAAAATATATTAATTTATAACATTTAAATTGAACAAGATAATGCGTGAAACCGATAGCAAAAGTTTTATTAACCAAAAATATATAAATATTTTTTGTATCTACTGTTTATATTATCTTCAGTCTTGACACTATCTTGCGCTACGAAACAAGATTCAGGCTATGTTTATTCATGTGTAGTGTTGTATTTCAAAAAAAAGTAGTTCGGATTTTTTACTTCAATTTATTTTATTTTAAATTATAATTTTAAGTGTATTCAATTTTTTAAATTTAGTTTAGCTTTTTTTAAGTTCCGCACTAAAACTTGTCTTTCTTTCTCCGGTAATTAGAATTCTTTTTTGTTGTACCAATTCAAACCAAAAAAAAAGACTTCTTGATCTAAATTTGGGCACTTTTCATGCAGATGGATCGGAAGCCGAAGTTGTCACATAGGCGGATGTGGTGAAACATGCATATTTGGCTGACTCTTCAGTCTTCATCACATTTTAAATGACTAACAAGCTTTACCAAAAGAAATATTCTGGATATAATGTTGGGAAGCTAGAGGGACAACTTTATACAATCAGTATGCAGTTTTTTTTTTTTTTTTGATGGAATATACAATCAGTATATAATTGTACCACTAGTTCCAATAACCCATTTAAATATACAATTTCTTCTAGGGTTAAGATTATTGGTGCAACTCTTTTACGATTTAATATGAGTATAAACTTTTATACATACCATAGCAGTTTATCAATAATCCACTTACAACTTTTTTTTATTTTCAAGATTAGTGCTAAAATTCTCTTACAACTCTTATTAATTTGTGCACATTTGTTTAGTTTATTCACAAACTACATTCGGAGTATTAGCTTGAAAATAGAAAATAATAATAATGAACCAATCCAAATCTCGAAGCATTTATTAGCAAATTTTTAATTTGTAAGTACAACTATTTATATGAATCTACGTACAAATTTGAAAATTAATTATATCCTACACCCAAACCCAACACCTTATGGTAAGATTATCCGTACAACTCCATTTCAACAATAATGTACGGATTTACAGTACACCCTACTGCAACTATGTTTTCACTTCCACAAATAAAAGTGTGTGAACCGTACACTCGGGTGTACCTTACAAGGTACATCCTATTATTATATATATAACAGGATGTACCTTGTTAAAAAAAAAAAAAAAGTTAGGTACACCCTGTTAACCCCCCCCCC
>ONZK01001755.1:62293-82868 GCA_900322385.1 Pharnaceum exiguum | reverse complement strand
GGTAAATTGGACATTTAACATTCATAAATTTGAAAATCAACTGCCACGTCACCAATTTTAACAGTCAACCCTTCGACTTAACGGTCAAACCACTAAAACGCTAACGGAACCAAACCTAAGGCCACCAAAATGACAATATCCAAACCTCGGGACACCAATTCATAATTAGGCCAAACCTCAAGGCACCAAAACGCAAAATATCCTTTAATTTTCAAATTTTAATTCATTGGTCTGATCCTTTGGTCCTCCGGTTTCTTGTTTGTCCTATCCATCATCTATCCCTTTTGATTGGGTCTTCTGAACTCTGGAAGTCTTTTGTTTTTTCTGTGTTGTGTTTTGTTTACCAATAATTCTGGTCTATGCTTGCAATTTTATCATTACTATAGAACGTAGCTAGGCGGTCCTTAATTTGCCGTCGAGTATTTGCTGTTGGCTGAGTGCAAGGAGGAATGCAGATTCGTCTTCGATGAGACCATGGCTTTTTAATTTGTGGTGTTGGTACTATGTAATACTGTTATGTGAAAGTAGGGGAGAAAAAGATAACATAAAGGCAAAATAGAGAGGAAGAACAAGAGCAGTCCTGTTTGCTATTCGAAGTCTTTGACTTACTCTTTTAACCATTTTTTTTTAGATAACATGGGTATCTAGGCTTTGCCTCTTACTCTTTTAACCATTTATATTATGCTTTTCGGATTTGCAGATAAAATTCTCGGTGAAGGACTGCCCTCGGTAACTTATAGGATATTGGCCCTCCTTCTACTTGGAGTGGTGAGAATCTATTCAAGAAAGGTTGAATATCTGTTTCAGGACTGCCATGAAATTGTATGCGACATAAATAAGTTCTCGGTGGGGAAAAAGACAAAGACAGTTCCCTTCAAAAACATTGTGCGTTCTTCGTACTCCATCATTCTGCCAGAGCGGTATGAACTTGATGCCTTTCAATTGGAAGGTGGTGATGGCGGGAGCGGGTAAGAATGTCGTTTTGGTATTTCAAGATTATGTATTTGCTTTGATACTTTCTGTTTAAAGTTGATTTTTGTGCTTTCCAGGAGTGAAATTTCTCAAATGGAAGACATCACTCATCAAGGTATTAATATTGTTGTAATTGTTCTATGACTATCAGCTTTCATTCTGTTCTTGCAAATATTTGTAATCATGATTGTGTATTGGACTTCAATGAAGCAGAAGCGAGGAAAGATACATTTACTCAAGACTCTGCAGACAAGGTATGTTCTCAACACTTTACCTTTATGAAGTCTGTGAGACTGTGATGGCAGGAGGAATTGTCGAATCTATTGCAAGTGCTTTCCAATGGCAGTTCTAGATTCTGTAGTCATGTTAGGGTAAATACTGTGTACTAATTTGCTCATATTGGTATGGATAAGAACACTTCTATGGTTACGAACTTATGTCGTAAGCCCCTTTTCCCCAGTGGGATTCTGCTCTCTAACCAAATTATTTATGATGAGTGCGCGTGAACAAAGGGGAAACGGAAACTTTTTCTAGTTGGTTTGTTGAGCTTGATTGGAATTGTATATGATTTAATTGATTGATGGTTTGGTTCTCCATACATATTTGATGCTCATTATGATTGGTGTCAAATGAACGAAAACAGCAAACCTTTAAGGCACCAGATTTATTATTTTTAGTTTACGCCTATAAAATTGCTATTGCAGGTGCTGATCACATTTGTTAGATCCTCCTAGTCCCCAATATAGGAAGGTCGTATTAGTTGATACTGAATGCTCTCTCTGGCACATTTCTGTACAAGTTTGTGATCTAATTTATTATTTCCTTGTTATAACAAAGCAACCGAGTTGATTTGAATGGGTCCCATCAGTCTAGAAAATATGCATGTTCTATTCAGCGACTTAAATTGCAGCTACGTTTGCAGCTACGTTTTGAAGAGATGGAAGGAGTCTGTCGTGGTTATGAGCAAACTCAATCTTCTGCTGGAGTTGCTGTGCAGCACCAAAATTGTTCGTCCTCTCAGACTCCTGAAAAGCACACAGCTACTCAGGAAACTTCTTTTGCTGCTTATACTCCCCCTGACAAGTATGTGAAGCTTTGAACATCCAGTTTCCTCAAGTATCATTCATACCATTTGGATGTCTTAACTTTATTTTAATGTTGTTTCAGAGTGCTTTCTCCTCGCCAGATGGAAACAGACATGGAGGTAGACTCTCCGGTCACAAAACAGCACCAAACTAGCAAGGATAGGCTCGGGGAGTTGAGATTCACGGAAGAAATGTGCATGGATGCGGACATAATTTGTGACTTTGATGTTGAACTGCTGAATCTTGTCAATGAATATCAAACACAAAAAGATAATGAAGGAATCAGGGATACTCTAGAGAAGGCACCAGTTGAAAACTGTGACAATGTTGTACTTGACAAGGTAGTTCCTTCCAGCAAGGAGAAGACTTCAGATTTAGAAACATCAGCCAATGCTCAGCAAAATCCACCAGTAGAAAAGGATGACTTAATTGTGCAAGATCAGAACGAAGTACTAGATGCTAGAGGTGCATACTGATTAAGACCATTCATGGTTATGTTTCCTGTTACCTCATTAGATGGAATGTTTCTTTTTTCTGTCATTTTATTTCTTTATGGTGACAAATGCTAATTGACGATGGAAACAGAAGCTGTCTTGCTGCTGTATTTTTGGTGCCTACTGGACGTGGTTTTATTGTCATTGATAAAAAAAAATATTTCCTTTGTCAATCTCTACAGGTATTATCTCCCAAGAACTTTTGGTGGTCCGTACTCCTGCTAAGATAGAGCGCGCTCAAAGACGAGGCAAACGAAAATGCATATTTGATGAAGCTACTGTATTTGATAATGAGTAAGTGGTCGCAATATCTATTTTCATATTGCTATGGTCAGATATGTCTTGAGTTTAAGCCAAAGAAAAAAGCACCAAAAAAAAACGTAGATGTCTGTAGCAATCATCTTTTTCATATTACACCTGTCTGATATGTATTGAGTTACAGCAGAAGAAAGAAGCACGAAGATAAATAAAGCAGCAGATCGAAGTCATGGAATGACTGTCAAAGATGTGCTTTTAAAATTCAGATTCTTAAGCATCTAAGAAGACTCAGATTGAGATTTTTTACCTCGTCACGATTATTTTGAGCATCAATTGTTTTAGTTAAGTATGCATATCATTTACATTAGACACAACCCTGAGTGGGTCTTCTCTGAAAATCAGTTACATCATACACCCAAGGTCCAGAGGCAATGGCATTATTTATTTGGATCTTTAGAGATTTAAGACACCAAATTGACGGATTTTGTAATAATTTTATGCAGGTTTATGAAGCAGACCATAAATGATGCAAGTGGATTGGTGTGTAAGAGAAGGAAGGCGCCTCATACAGTCATTGATTTATGGAGGTTTTATCTGATTCCTAAGTTATCCAAGAATTTCTCTGAGCCTTTGATACTTTGTAAGTACAGATTTGTTCTTTCCACTGTTTTGTATAATTGATGATTGTTATCTAGACCCGTTGATCCATATTTTGTAGGTGCTGCACTGGAGCTGAAACATGTGCAACCAAGTGCAAAGGTAGCTAGACCAGAACCGTCCTTAAATGTTGTGACTGAACCAGTAGTTCAAACTACGGAAACCTGTGGCAAGGTGCCAGACGTAATGACTCCATCTGGAAGCCGATCAACACTTGCCCCAGGAACTCCAGTACGTTGTCCAACATCAGCAAGGGTGTTTGCAAGTGCCAGAGGTGGTGATTCAGATGGAGAGGGCCCTGTGTACTCGTATGATAATGCAAGGAATGAGTTCTCTATGCATGAAGAAGAGAATGGTCCAACTATACTGAGTGAGGTAAACATTTTTAAGTTAGTCACTGGCATGCTATTAATCTTTATTTGGTGGTTTTTTGGTTTCCTTGGGTGCTCTTGGTTTTCCTTGCGATATCAAACTTTGTGCCTGTGAGCTTTTGGTGCACATGTATGTCACCCTTAAAGGCAGTCTCTGAAATGACGTACCGAATGATTTTTTTTTGGTTGGAAAGGAATGTGTGTCAATTCCATTTGAGCTATTTCGTAAATTTGTTACCTTCATTGAACATATTCTGTAGCAAATGCTTGTCATATATCCGCATGTTCTATTGAGCTTCCCATTTGCAATGGTGTTGACAATTGTGGGTAAATAATTTGGTAGATGGATGCAGATGAAGGAGATAGTCAAGAACAGAAGAGCAAGAGTGAGTCACATCCTGATCCCATCAACCCCCCACCACCACACACACACACACACACAAAAAAAAAGAATTATTGAAGTATGTTGATTCTAATGCAAGCTTTTGTCGTTCTTACTCGGATAACTGAACTTTCTGTTGCTTGTTGCTTGCAGATGGGATGTCTACAAGGACCAGGTAATTTACTTATATTTGAAATCCTGTTTTCCCATTCACATTTCTGTTCTTCCTATATTTTCTGATGGATTACTCTGAGACTTTTCAGAACTGTGGCAAAGTACTTGCACCAAACGTTAAACAAGAAAAAGCAGCTAGGTGAGGAAACTGTTGGTTTGCTTCCCATCCTGAATCGCAAATCAAGGAAAGAGTCCGCACGGTTCTTTTATGAAATACTGGTGAGTTTGAACTACCAAAATCTGATTTCCACAGCTGCATTCAACTGTATTCATGTGTGATGATCCTGATATTGATTTACTGTGATTTAAGGTACTGACTACTGGAGGATTCGTCAACGTTAAGCAAGAGAATGCATACGACGACGTGGTTCTGAAAGAAACTGCAAAGATGGAAGAGACTTTGGTGGAGGAATGCTGATTGCTTGGGAAGCCAGTTTTGTAGGGGCAAGTTTTACTGTAGGCTGGTGTTTATAGTCGTAGTTAGCGTAAGTTAGCGCATCACATAGGTGCAAAAATTTGTTGCTGCCTGCAACAAATTTCGGCTTGGCAGTAAATTACTTTAATCAAATCAAAGATGTACATTGTAGGGTAAATGAAGTTGGTTAATCTGTCCACAGACTGTAAATAGTGGGGACTGGGGAATGGAAGGTCATCAAACCTGTATTTATGCAGCTATGTAGGGTAAGAGCAGATCTATTAAGGTAACTTTCTGCTAAAATGGAAGGTGTTTTGACACCGGAGGTTGTGGACCAATTTTTCACAGGCTAGTCTTCCAGTTCGACCGCCTTACAGGGTGTTCGTGAGCCTTGCATAATTCTGCATTTTATTCAGATCATTCACAACACTGATAGTTGAAAACAAGATATAGTTCTGATGGAAAGGAAGACTAGTTCACAGTGTTTAGGTTCCTGAGACACTGTCAATATAACTAAGGGTCTTGTGAAAGTAGAAGAACAAATTCCACGTCTAGGAAGTTGCATAAGTTGAGCTGTTGTCACAAATGCAGAAGGAATTGGAAATGTTAACATTGAAAATAGCTCAAATAATTACAACCCCTTAATTAGTTGAAACAACATGATTTAAGAAAGCAATCCACTTATTCCATGGCTAGTGGGCATCTTCTTCCTCGCAGAACTTTGTGTATTCTTTAGGACCCATCAAACTGTCCAACTCTCCTGGGTTACTTGGTTTCACCTTGATCATCCATCCATCCTCATAGGGACTCGAGTTTAACTGCAACAACAACGATGTATCAATACTATGAGCATGTACCACTTGCATATTAGCATATATGGCAAGGTACAACGCAAATATGCTCGAGTAAGGTTTGACAAAGACGCTGGCACTTGGGTTCATAACTTCTTATGCAGGATAAGGCATTTATTGTTGTAAAAGTGTACTTACCAACCCAGGAGTCTCAGAAAGCTTGGTGTTGACCTCAATAATTTCACCAGAGATGGGAGAGTTCACATCACTAGTAGCCTTGACACTTTCCACTGAAGCAAATGCGTTGCCTGCTGTTACTGAGCCTGACTCTGGCAGCTCCGCAAACACCACGTCCCCTAGATGGCCCTGACCGCACACAGACACCACATTATCAAATTTAATACTACTATTTTGTTATACGAGTATCAAATATACAGTACAGTACCTGTTATGAAAGTATAACAAGTGTACATTAAATTAACAATCCAGCATATTTCCAAGTTAGGTGAGTATTGTTTTTGTGACTTTCAAAACCAATTGTAGCTCCTTAATCAATTGAAACAACATGATACACTAGAAAATGTTTCATATGGGCTGGAAATATTGTTTCAAGAGACTTGGATAACACTTTGTCGAGTTGTTCTCTACTTCTATCACCAACTTTCTTTGTTGCAGTGTAAACTGTAAAGAAATCGAAATATAGAAATTGAACACATAACATCGTGGTCACAAGATTTATTCAAAGGGATTGAGCAAATAGTATCGTATATCAATAATATAAACTGAGTGAAGAATGTCCTAGCTTAGCAAGTAGTAACAGCCTAGGAGTACATTGGTACGTACGTAGTATGCAAGTATGCAACTAGGAAGGATAATAGAGTAAGAAGTGAACCTGAGCATGGTCAGTAACACCAACGGTAGCCACACCACCTTCATGTTTGACCCATTCATGTGAAGACGCATACTTCAGTCCATCCAAAACTGCAACACCCAGACAAAGTTTTAAGCTATTTACATACACAGAACAGAGGAATAAACAAGCATTGGGCAGGGAACAAACAGATATATTACCAGTAGAGAAGCATCTGGAGAGGGTAAATGCAGGGAAGAGATGAGACTTAGGAGCACGAGAGACGCCAAGGGCATTAGCTGCAGAAGAAGCCCACATTCTGAAAGCCATCTTATGCGGTGTGTTTTGGTAGTATGTTATTAGGCCTCCCCTTTGGATATCTTTGGTACAATATTTTGGAGATTATGGGAGGGTGTTGAGCTAAAGCATTTTGTTTGGTCCATGTATTATCATTTACGAACGGTGGACAATGCAAGCCTCATCCTGAGTCCTGACACACATGCACTTGCATTTTCATCATTCCATGATTTTTATTTCTTTTTTGGTGAGTAGTGTTATGTCAACTTTACTTTAGCTTTATGTTTATGTGATCGATGATTTATACACTTCAATAACTTTAGTAGACCAAAAGTGAACAATTTAGCTTTAAAAAAAGTGAACAATTTAGCTTTAAAAAAATGAACAATTTAGCTTGAAATTGAATAGAAATTGATCAATTTGTAGAATTTTTTTATAGAAATAAGAAAAAATTGTACAAAACTACCTAATAAAACACCTCTTTTGTAAAGAACTACCTAATGAAATGTTTTTTGTATAGAACTACCTAATATACAAATGATCTTGGTTAAAAACTACCAAACTACATGATATACCAAATTTACCCTTAGTAGCTCACGTGAGGTGCACATATTTTCCTATTGCCACTCCTTTCCCGGCTGCTAACACTCATTTCTCTGTATTTTCCCTCACTCTTTTTCACAGATTCAATTCCCTCCATCCCCAGCAATATTTGTACAGCTCGCACTTACCTCCACCCCTAACCAAAAAAAATAAAATAATTACATCTCTCCATTTCTCTCCCCTCCCAGATTAGTTTTCATTCCAATGCTCCCACTTCAGTACTTCACTACAGATGAGATGTTCCATTAGGTAGTTCTTTACAATTTTCTCTAAAAATAAAAAAAGTGGAAGTTTATCCTTTCTTTATAGAAAAGTCTATGAGGTGAGTGATAAAAGTCCTTAGCCAAATGTTGATAATATTAATAACCTATGTTGTACGAACACTTCTCATATAGTCTTTTTTTAATTTTAATTTAGAGCTTACTTAATTTTAATTAGACGGGATATAAAAGTTTTCCCGCAAAAGAGAGTACATAAGTGTTACACTCTACTCAGAGATGCTTGTTGCATGAAGTAAGTCATCTACTAGTTTTTCGTTACAAATGAGGGGGGTTCATTGAAGATGCAACTTCTCCCCTCGACCCTCGCATTCCTTGCTAATGCATAGGTATCGTGTTCGACACACAACACGAAACACTAGAGTAGAATTGTAAAATTATACTAATTTTGGAGTTTGTAATTCCAATATGTGTACAACACGACACAAACACGACGTCTCGAGTGAAATGTCCGTGTTACCGAGTTAATATGGCTTGTTTTAAACTCACACTTGTTAACATTTTTGTTTACAAAGTGTTGTGAGGTGTTGAACTATTTGTTTGGTATTCAAAAAACTTACACTATATGAGGCGTTGAACTATTTGTGTTGCTAACTCATCTACTAAATGGAGTAGAAGTAGAACTATCCTCTAGTTAATGATGTATACTCTTCGATTAACCTCAACAGAACTAAACTTTATACTTAATTAAATCCAGCTAACTTAATTACACTATCTCATAAAGAAATTTTTTAAACTAATCTAAAATACTAATGAACTAAGAGGAAGTAACTTAAGTAGTAAAGAATACACCTTCATTTTAAGATTGAGGCACGATTCTTACAAATGGTATGAGCTTAGGCTTGGTTGTTTTGCACTATATTGAAGCCGTAAGTGGGCAATTAAACTCTTAAAAATGGATACTTACTAAGAAGAATTTTGTTCAATTTTAGTGCTACAACTCCGTTTTTTCGGTTACCTAATTTTCAATTCAGTTGAAAATGTGTTTTGTTAAACTTTATTGGTACAACTCAATATTTTGAAATCAAATCAATGTTTTCTTGGTTCAGTTGAGAATACTTTCAATTTAATTATTATGTTTTTCAGTGTGTTGAAAACCGTTGGACTGACCGGTGTGGTTCGGTTTTCAAAACTAGTTTGACTGGGGTGGTGAAAAACCGATCACATCAGTCATAACTAGACGATTCCAAACATTTTTTTCACCAGTTCTTGATAAAAAAAGATTACATTTATATATTTTAACACTTCTATTTTTAAACAATTTTAAAATACATGTTTCAATTGATTTTAAGTATCGGTTGAAACAGTTAACCACCGACCGGTTACACCACTTAACAAGTTGAGAGACAGGTCTGATGACCTATATTATTTTCAAAACATTGGTTTTTTCTAATTCAGTAAAGTTTAATTCAGGTTCTTTTCAAACAAACAAAACACATCTAAGTTATTGAGAACGATCTTGATTATAAAAGGTATTTTGAAAAAACCTATAAATCCTACATCGTTAATATTTTTAAAATTTATATAGAAGGCACTAGTTAGGATCAGTGAGAATCAAACACCTAACCTTAAAGGATAACTATATACTCTATACACAGTTAAACCAGTCTTTCTTCTCCTACTAATTGATCAGAAAACGGTAACATTTGGGCAGAAAATAAGCTTTAAAAACAGAGAGAGCATTTACTAAAGTACAACAAAAACTTGTGTAACCCAGGCTTAACCAGCCTCATATATGAGATAAGGCCATTAATAATCCCATTTCTTATATAAAACGGTTTAAGACTATATTTTCCCTTCATAAATAAAATAAATAAATTCACATTTCTTGTATGAAAAAAATAAAATACAGTACAAGTACTGTACAAGTGAGCCTTGTTACTACTAAAAAAAAATTAATTTGTTTACAAGTCAACCTTGACTCCTAGAGCTATAACTTTGAAGACGACCAACCGCTCTCCCTCTCTCTGTTTGTCTGGAGAAAGAGAAACCGAGAAACTGCCCAAAGCAGCAAACTCACCTCCTTCCAATCAAATCCCAAAAAATCATCAAACAAAAATCAAAATTCACAAAATGGGTAAGACTGAAATTCAACCAGAAAACATCACATCATCATCACATGAAAACACTAATAATAACAGTAACACAGTAGAGATCATACTCAAGACCATTGGTCCTGGTCGCCCTTCTCGCCTTACCATCCCTTCTCCCATCAAGGTATTGTCACTGCTGTTCACACTAATCAACTTTACCCACAACTTTATTTACTGTGAAAATCCATATTCTTGGTGGGTTTTTGATTGTTTGATCTGGGTTGTTGTTATTTTTTTGTGGGTATGAATCAATTTGGAGAATTATGTTTGTCTTTGCATGGTTTTATGGTCTTTTGTTAAGAAAGATTAGTTCTTTTGTTCATGTGCAGCTTAAAGTGGTAAATACAATGCTTGAGGTTTAAGTTATGTGGCCATCATGATGGTCTCTCTTATTGAGTGATTGTATAATTTAATGCATGTAATGTTGCCATCTTTTAGTTGTTGGATAATTGCATTGCCGGTTTGATTTGAGCTAGTGGCGTGACAACTGATTTGGGACGGCGGTGGGAACTGTTTTTTCCTTGCTTCCTTATTCTTTCCTTTTGTTGTACTAAGCTATGATATCATGACCAAATGACTTATTTTGGTCTTTATTGATGAATCGCGAGTATGTGTAGGAGTGAAATTGCAAAGGTAGCTTAATTGTTGCGTAGGTTATGGTTTGAAGGCTTAATGTAGCTTAAAGGAGGTCATTTGAATGGTAGTCAAGCTCTCCAGGGAGATGCTGTCTTTGATTGAGATGTAGCAGTTAATTGGTAGACTGGATTGTGATGTCAGCCTTGCACTAGTGAGCTTGGCTTTATTTCGTATAGAGGCTGTGATTAGTGAGTTGAAAACTACAACTATGTGGCTTGTAGTTGTCTTGAGCTTTTTTGTGCAGTTATAACTGTGTCCTCGCCATCAAAAAAATAAATGTGTCCTCAAACAGGTGCGTGAATTGAGAAAATTAGTTGCTGAAAAGGAGAATCTATCCGCGGAGAACTTAAGGCTTATTTCAAGAGGGAGTGCATTGCATGATAGCAAGAATAGGGAAGAGGTCTACATCCAGCTAACCGATGGAGGTAAGGGTCTTACTTTCACTTATATTTTGTCATAGGCTTGGCTGTTATTTGCAACATCCTTGCCTTTCTGTAATTAGTTGCATGATATGGTGGATTAACTTCTCTGTTTTTATGTCGGTGTTAAAATTAGTAATCCCTGTTCATTTGTAGTTTTATAAGTCAAGATGATTTTTTCTTTCGTTTGGGGAGAGCCTCAGTTTAGAGGAACTGTTCTTAACACTAGTTCTTGGGCTTCTATCAAGCAAACTTGATGTGGGGAAGAAATGGGAGATCGAATGATAGAGCTTCACAGTCCACACCCTAGATAGAAGTTGGAGTTTCTAGTACCCTACTTTCTTGGTTCTAGGAGCTCTTTGTGAGCCTGCATAATAATATTTTGGGACTAATGCCATCGAGAACATAATTTCTTGCTGTGACAGTATTTCGGAGGAAGATTTTCTGAACTCTATGTCTGAGTTTCTTGATAGGGCTTTTTATTTGGAGTTATTGTGGATGAGGAGATATAATAGTTGGTTGCACAAATACACCATGTGGTTGATCATGCATTACATTCATCTCTGAAGCTACAGTTTGATCATCATTGTACTTCGATATTCAGTAGCTTATTAATAATTGTTATGGAAAATTGAAAGGGGTACTCAAACAGTGATTGATTATGTTAAAAGACCTTTGTTTCTTCTCTCAAATTGTAAATCTTTTTGTACAATGGCTCGGATGGGCCAAAAGTATTACAGGATTGTCTAAAGGTGTTGGTGTGAACTCGAACTTTTGCACAAGTGAATATATGGATGTTTTCTTACAACACCCTCATATGCAAATTCTCCTGTAATAATGAAATTTAAATAGTAGTTTGTTTCCACTTGGCGAAAGTTAATGTTTTGAGGCATTTGTTGTCACATTATCATGTTGTAAGCCTTCTGTTGAATGGCCTATGAAATATGATCAATCTATGTGCAAAACTTGTGTTTTGTGAGTGATACTTTATGGAGTATTTGTTGTTTTAGTCCGTAGCACAGATACTTTTCACAGGCTCCGTATCCGTGTCGTGCCAGACACGTATTTAGTGTTACAAACTTTTAAATTAGTGTAATTTTACAATGTTATTCTTGTGTCTCGCGTCGGACATGACACCTTGGAGAAGTGTCGGTGCAACATTACTTTTAGATGAAGGGTCGCTTCTCTGTACTCTCACATACTGAGTTCGTGGTCATTGCAAAGTTGGGAACCTTTTCAAAGTTGCCTCCAAATGGTATTGCAACCAGCACTCACTTAGATGAGTAGAAAATTTGCAAATGTGTGAGATCAATGTTGAATAGTTTGTTATGTTCATCTTTCAAGTGTAGAAGAAGGTTGTGTATAAGGAAACATGTTGAAGTGGTTAGGCTGCAGTTGAAGAGAGGATAAATATCTTCATGGAATTGACATTGCCAATAGGCTATGGAAGATTCTCTTCCTCATGTTAAGTTGTTCCAAGATTATTTAAAATGAGCACAATATTCTAAGTAGAATATACTAGAGACTTCTTGGACATAGGAGGTGGATAAGTACTGAATCTGTTGTGGCCCTTTTGGACGAGCATGGACTGTTTTATGGATAAATCGGGCTTAGTTCAGATATTCAACACTTTAAGTGTGCTGTAGCTTAAAGAGGGCATAGTGCGAATCATATATTTCACTTCAGGTGTATTATTTTGTTATTGAAATCTTTATTCAAAATATGAACAGTCTTATCTCTTCATCGCTCTCAACACGGTTCTGAGCTGTCTTTATCTATTGATGAAGTATTTGTTCAGATCCGTTTTTTATACTGATGTGTGTTGGAGTTTATTAGATTTAATATACATCTTATTGTCATTAGATCCTTATCGAGGACAAAAAGTAGGCTTGTATTGTATTTAATTTATTACCCGAAAACGATAGTTTATGACTGAGCTCTGAAAATAGAGATTACCCCTGGTAAAATACTGATAGTGACCAATGTCATGAGCTTGTATGAGATTTATAAGATGGTGACCCATGGAAAACCTTCGCATACTCCCTGTTTTCAGTATTTTGGTGCTCTTAGAAAGAAAATTGAGGTGTCACCATTTATGTTTCAGATACTCTCATTGTAGCAGTAAGACCTAAGGCACCACCAAAGCATCTACAAGCTGGCTATGACGATGAAGATGATGAAGATGATCTGGTTTGAGAATTATGAGCAATTCGATTTAACTTTGTAGGTTGTAATAAGAAAGCTTCTCACTTTGCTAGCCTCAGCACTTATTCCTCTTATTTCTTTTCTGTAGAAATTCGAGCTTCCAGAATCAACAAGTCGATGGAAGTGGAAGCTCTTCTGTATCTTACGTGATAAATTAAAGCTTCCTGGTGAGTGCTTAAGTTGATGACTGTATTAATGTAAAATACATTGTACTTATGAATGCTACTTTTTTGGCAGATATTGTCTTGATTGCAGTTTTCTCTCTCACTTTGAAGGCATGGGCCTTGATAGTTCTCTGGTTTATCTTGGCTCCTGTTGCTCATCGATGGGAATTGGGACCACTTTATGTAAGTATCTATGCTTAGCATTGCTGTATCTTGGGTTATTTCAGGGGAAAAGGAGCAAGGAACGGTATGAGTGAGAAGACCAACAACTCTTTACCTTAGCCTCAATTCATAATTTGGCATAGAGAAGAAAAATTAACTCTTGTATGTGTCTTAATTATTAAGATTAAGTGTGATGACCGTTTGTTGCTGATTATGGAATTCAGGGAAATAGAAAAGTGTTTTAGAGCTTGATATGAGTTCTTCCTCAGATTATACTCAGTTATAAGAAACAGTGATTTAGATCTCCGTTTTATTTGATGCACCTGGCTTAATAACATTTGTGACTGGTTTCTTTGTTCAGATACTTGGAACAGGATTTGCAATCATCTTTTTGAATCTTGGACATCGTCAAACCGGTGAACTCAGGTATGTATTCTTATGGACATTACATCATTCATTGGGTATTTATGACTATGGCTTTTTTACATGAATTGTGTCGACTTGCTTTATAAGTTGTTGGACCTGCCTAAAAAACACATGGAGGAGATCAGCTGGTGTTTTTGAAGTAGATCAGCGGGTTGGCTTTGTTATATCACCAAAATTGGTCATGAATCTGATGATGCTTCCCTTCTAGTTCCATATTTATAATTCCTAAATTTGCCAACTTACCAATTAGTAATTGAAGTTTCAGACTAAACTTCATTCTAATTCTAGTGCCCTTATGAATAGTATTAGCAAGCAAAACCTATTGCATATCTAGTTCCCGTTCCCCATTGTACCATGTATAATGTGATTGATCATGCTGTTTATTGAATGTTGTTTGTACCACAAATCCACAATCTTTTTCCAGAAAGTAAGCTTCTCCATCCATGATATGGAGGTCTTCTTTGTGTTTCTCATTTGTCAACGTAAACATAATGCCTGTTTTTTTTACAGTGCGTATTCTATCTTCAACGAGGACTTCAGAGAGCTTCCAGGAACCCTAAATGCAGATCGCTTGGATAGAGACATGCGTACAGGTCAGCTTTGAGCAAGGATAGTATTCGAAGTTGTATAATTGTACTTACCTCACAGTCCACACCCCTTTGGGTCCCTGCATTCGGTGGCAACTGTCAAGTACACGATGAATACATGCAGCCTGGACAACAACCTCATTAGTATCATTTGGGTTACACAATCTTCTTCTGTGCACCCTTTTTTCCCGTCGAACAACAAAAAGAGAAATGAACGACAGGAGTATCTAGAAAAAGGGGTTAGATACAAAATGAATATTCTCACCTTTAGTGTTATATATTCAACTTGGAGTGTCTGTCACTCTGCTGATAGTAGTAGAGGCATTCATGCGGTTGAGGTCATCAAATCATCAGTTTTGTATGGATTAGGTGATTTGATGTCGTCTACTGCAGTGGACATTACGTTGTAAAGGTTATGGGATGATGACAATGATAATGCATACTAAGTTTACTAACTCCTATTCAAAGGTAATGAGCTCAACTTCCACTTCTGGAGAGGTAAGCGTGACATTTGCTCTGCGACTTGGTGTTTACTAAATTATAATATCCAAACTTGTAACAGACGGCAGCATAGCAAATTATTATTTATTTATTTTCAAAGAGCATGGCAGATTATAAGGTACAAAAGAATTAAGGCAGGACGTTCTTATGTGATTGGTAGATAGTACTAAATAAGGTGGAGAATATACCCACATGTGCCGAACTATTAGATTGTACTCCAATCGTGGTGTATCTTGTGTATTATCCTTGATTTTTTTACACCATTTTTCATTCCCGCCCCTCCACCATGTAAGATTAAAAAATGTATGTGTCTAGGAAATGCATATGTATAACAAAAAAAAATCATTTAGTTGCAGAAAAAATGAATTGCCATGTACAAGGCACAAATGGTAAATTCACAAATTCACAAATGGTACTCTGAAGCCTGAAACCATTACTCTCACTTGAAATCCTAGGAGAATTAAAAAAGTTCATTACTCTCCATGACATGATAGAGACTAAAGTATGTAGGAGTAATCACACCAACAACAAAAAATATAATGTATCTAGGAGTAAACCTATGTTTACTTTGAAGTAGGACTTGGATTTGGTAGTTGGGCAACCAGTCCCCAACGGCACGCAACCTAGGCAGTCAACTTCTACTTGTTTGGCTATGTGATTCTTGACAATATTCTTGACAATGTCAAGTTGACATTTACAAACAGCTCTGTTCATTACAGTCTCTAATCTTAAATAACATCACCCTCCAAGGAATGAGGCCGGGCTTACCTACTAGAATTCACTGAGGGATTACTATATGAAATCATGCGAAAAAATCTTAATGTTGGACCATGTTTTATTCTCTTCAACGACCTTCTCCTCTGATTAATGTACCATTTTAAATGTTAGCAAGGCTTGTGAAAGTGATGCACGAAGATGTTAGAGGTTAGGACCATATGGTATTTTAAGGTCTGCGGGCGGGAATCCAATTTCTAACACAATCCTTGACTTTTGGCAAGAAAGCTCAACAAATCACAAATTGCCAGCTCACATTTTGTGTCCTTCAAAACAATTTTTCAACGTTGCTAAAGGAGTGACTCTACGTAGGTCACCTTCCAAAAGAATCAAGGGTTGGGATCACTGTTTTGAAAAATGATCCGAACCAGACGGTTGTTATATGCGGTTTGATTGAATTGGTCAAGAATCGGTCAGATCGGATTGAACCGGTCGGTGCTGACTAGATTTCAACCGGTTTTTGAAAAAAGAATTATAACATTTTTTAAAATGATTTTATTTTAAACAACAATTTTAAATACCGATTTTAAGTATCGGTTGAACCAGTTGAGAGACCGGCTCAACTGGTTCGGTTTTCAAAATACTAATGGTAATTATTATACCCTGAAAAATACCCACCAGGCCACCATGGGAAAAATAGAATACTTTAAATAGTATAGAGCGTAGCATTATAGAATTAATTCTTTTTCCCATTCCTTTTCTATTTCTATTCATTTTGTTATAATTAAAACATTAAATAACTAAATCTTGTACTGGATAATAAAATATTGCCATGTTATTATAAATTTTATTTTTGATAAAGTGGTTAGTCTACATGGTTTCTTCGATTTTCTTCTATAAAATTAAAGTGTACATATATTTCACATAGCGCCTCAATTTTTAGCGGTAGGTCAAGACCTTCTTGACAATACTATGAAATTAGGTTAATGCTTATACAGTAATATGAGACTTCGAAGGTGACTAGTGGCACTACGCAATCGCCCATTCTAGCCTAAGATTCTAGAGGCTCGAGCTCTTTGATTGTTTGTGCTAAGTGGCTAACCATGGCTTGGAATGCAAGTTAATTAATAGGATTATCCTGATAGAAAAAGATTGTTTCAATATTTACCTTCAATCTGAACAAGAAAATACTCTATAAAATTTCCTTGTGTGTTAGATTATTCTTAAAATTTTAGTTTTTCACATATCTATGGAGCTCTTAATACGACTGCTCTTAGCTAAATTGCATTACAAGTTTACAACCATATGATATTGCAACTATATAATCTCTCCGGTTGCAATTTGTTCTAGGATAGTATTTTTCAAGTGAGATAAAAGATTTTACTTGTTTCCTCTCTTGAAATGATATATCTTCACCATATTGGGTGGTTTTAAGAAAAATAACATACCTCTTTAAGAATTTTTAGATCTCTTTTCTTCACTTTCAGAGTCATGTTAGGTTACCTATTTTTTTTGCCTAGGCATGTCATGCATTTTTTTAATTTTAAATAATACCTTTTTTTGGTGTAACTTTTCACATTTATAGCTACTGTAGTGAGAAGTACTGGTGACAATTTTGTAACTTGTCACATGTTTCACGCAAATTAGATTCAATTTTTCTAAGCAATGATAATTGATGCTTATACAAAGTGGCAACACTCTCATCAGTGTTGCTTAGCTTGCTGGCTTGCTACCTTGCTGTTGTTAGCTGCTGGTGGCATAGCAGAAGAAAAAACAAGAAATGGGTAAGAAGCTGGAAGTACTATTAAAATGTCAAAGAAACAACAAGAGAAAGGACAAAAACAAGTTTCATTTAAGACAACCCATACATACATAAGTACTGAGTCACTGACCTTGGTTTTTTACGTTGACCCTACTCCATTCTCTCTCCTTGTCCATTTTGCAAATCTCACTCAACGTTGTTGTATTAGTCACTGCTACAGTCACCCATACTGATCATCTACATTATACAACACTCATCCGTCAATCTTCAAAATCACGAGGTCAAAAAGTCGCACATATCGCACCAGATTCTCTCGTGCGCCGTTCGAAGAAATACCATTTGCATCATTTCTTTATTTACGTAAATATTACTAATTTAATACTGTACTTATAAAATTGAATTAACAAAATTGTCTAATTTTTCTCTGTCTAATTATATGCCCATCACCCCCCATTGATTACGTGGACTTACTTTTCCACGTTATCATGATACAAAGTCTGAAAAAGACCAATAATAATACTTCCAATTTACATTTAACATTTTCATATTTGTGAAACGTAACCGTCAACCCACATCCCAACAACTTCATGAAACCACCATCATCTTCACCTTTTCCCATTTTCATGTTAGCTTTATTTCTTTATTGATTTCTTTCTTTCCCCCCAACAATTTCAAACCCGAATTTTCTCCACTTTCTCCACCTTTGTTTTGAAAAAAAGAGTAACATAAATGGAAAGCAAAGTCTTTCCCTTTCATAGTAAAACCAAAGTTGCTACACCTAGAATATCATAGGCTTATAGGCTACTGCCAACAAATTAAAATTATTATAACTTTACTAATAATTTCACATCCCAATTAATTTGTGTCCACCATTTCATATATGCAGGTGATTATGATTAATAAGGGGTAATTAATTTTGTTTAAAGACCCACTTTAATCATTAACAACCTTATAAAATCAGGTTGCATATATATGAAACCGGTCAAGCAAAAGCTTTTGTATTAATTAAAAATAGGTCATTTTTGTTCTCATTATTTCTAACCCAAAAAGTTCACAAATTCTTCTTGCATATAAGTTTCATACATTGAAAAAAACTTAAAATAACCATTTATATAGATTCCTTCACAGAAAACTATATGTATGTATTGCCTCATCCTTTTAAAGTGATTTCTACTAATTGTTACCATATACAGGGTTGTTAGATTTTATATAACATCAATCACTCAAAAACTACAACATTATTTTAAAAATTACAAAATCTAAGTTTTTTCTTAGGTTGAAGGGAAGCTCTGAGTTCGGAACCTCAACTTTGTCTTACTTCACAATTCAAGTATTAATGTTCCAGATATCGTAACGTCTTCTAACAGAAAAAAGTACTGAATATGGTAACGGGCTGCCATCTGTAAAACGTAACGGGCTGACAGCTGTACATGGTAACGGCTGAGACAAGAAACGTTCATAGTAACGTCAATATTTTCCGGCTATATAATTTGTTCAATGTCATTTCAACTACTTCACTTTCCCTTGTCTACTACTCCCCAGTACTACTACTACTCCACTATCTACACCAATGCAATCCTAATCAAAATCCCTAATCCTTCTTATTTCCAGTCTTTGCTTCACTCCCAATTCATCATCAATCAAGCATGTAATAGCACTGAGACCGGTGAGAACTTCCTCTTTCTTCTCAATTCAAGTATTAATGTTTCAGAATATCGTAACGGCTTCTAATAGAAACAAGCATTGAACATAGTAACGAGCTGCCAGCTGTAAAACGTTACGGGCTGACAGCTGTAAAACGTAACGGTCTGACAGCTGTAAAACGTAACGGCTGAGACAAGAAACGTTCGTAGTAACGGCAATATTTTCCGGCTATATAATATCTTGATAAATTGTGATAGTATTTTATTGTTCTACTAGCTTTTACTAAGTTTAGTAACCAAATCTCAAACTTGTAATTACACATTATAATCTAAGCTCATTTTCTCAAAGTCATTTTAACTACTTCACTTTCCCTCTTCTACTACTCCATGCTTCCACAGTACTACACTACTACTACTCCACTATCTACAGTTCTACACCAATGCAATCCTAATCAAAATCCCTAATCCCTCTGATTTCCAGTCTTTCTTTCACTCCCAATTCATCATCAATCAAGCCTGTAATAGCAGTAAACCACCCAACCCAACCAAGAAAAAGTGAGCTAATACTCTAGTGTCTATCTACTGAACAACAACACTAATGAATATTGACAAGTAAGTAAACAAAACACAAATACTTGGAACTAAAAAAGTGTCCAAAGATAGTAGACCAAAGACTACTCACTTCAAACCCCCCCTCCTCTCTACTCCACTCTCTCCCCTCTTTCCCTTTCCCCTTTCCCTCTCTATCCGCCCTTCTGTCTGTAACCCCAACACAGAAAGACAAACAGAATTTAATTTTTGAATCCCCTTTGACTCCCCACCCCCAACCAAACACCCCCTTCCAAACACTCCCTTCCTTCCACTAGCCTCACTGACTGTCACTCACCGTCTGGGAGGGCCCCACAGGGGGCGGTGAGTCAAATGTGAGTGACAGAAATGGGCAGTAGCTTCTCTCACTGCTTCAAACCACCCGATATTACCACCACTTCTCACTTTCCCCAAAAAGCCCCTCACTTAAACGACACCGAGGAGGACCTCAACGACGTCGTTTTCCAGCCTGACCAACCACTAGACGACACACTAGGCCACTCATTTTGCTACGTCCGTACATCAAACCGGTTCATTTCCCCGTCCCACTCCGACCGCTTTCTCTCCCCTCCTTCCCCTTCCCTCTCCCTCCGGTTCGACGACAGATCGGACCAGGCCCAATCCCAGGCCCAACAACAACTCCCCCAACAGGCCCCAAACCAGCCCATATTTAGAACAATCTCAGGAGCATCAGTAAGTGCAAACACATCAACACCAAGAACCACAGCTACCATAGACTCCACTCTCTCTCTTCTCCCATTACCATCTTCTTCCTTCGACTGCACTCCTTCTTTCTCAGCCTTACCTCTTCAGCCTGCGCCACGTGGCACTGTCACCACCACCAACTTAGAACACCAAGAATGTTCTGGGTTCTTTTTGTCAGGCCCCATCGAGCGAGGGGCGTTGTCTGGGCCTCTCGAGAGTATCCCGTTCTCGGCTCCATTATCTCTCCCCACGAGTAAGAAAAAGAAGAGGAGGAAGAATAGCTTGACGTTTGGGGGGTTGAGGAAGAGTTTTTTGGTGAGGAGTTTTTCGGAGAAGAAGAGGT
>ONZK01001755.1:45981-61919 GCA_900322385.1 Pharnaceum exiguum | reverse complement strand
AGGAGAGAGAATGGAGTGGGGGAGGGGGGAGGGGAGATGGGGGAGGGGGTGGGAGGGGGAGAAGAGAGTAATGGGAATGTGCAATGGGCGTTGGGGAAAGCCGGGGAGGATCGAGTTCATGTGGTTGTGTCCGAAGAGCATGGGTGGTTGTTTGTTGGGATTTATGATGGGTTTAATGGTCCCGATGCGCCGGAGTTTCTTATGGGGCATTTGTATAAGGCGGTTTTTCATGAGTTGAAGGGGTTGTTCTGGGACGAGGAGGAGGAGGAGGGGGAGAGGAAGGAGGAGAAGGAGAAGAAAGTGAGGTTTCGGGAGGCGGAGGGGGAGATAGAAAAGGGGAGGAGGAAGTTGTGGGAGTATTTGGCCGAAGAAGAAGGGGAGGAGGACGGATTGGATTTGTCGGGGTCGGATAGGTTTGCGTTTTCGGTAGATGATGCAGTGAGTGTGAGTAATGTAGGGTCGTCGGGGAGGAGGAGGAGGTTGTTGTTGTTGTCGAGGTTGAAGCAAGGGTGGAGTGGGGGAGGGGGGAGTAAAGGGTTGTTTCAGTGGAGGTTTAGGGAGGAGAGTGGGGGAGTAGGGAGTAGTAGTAGTAATAGGGTGGAGGAGAGAGGGAAGGAGGGGGAGGAAGAAGGGAGTAGGAAGGAGAAGAGGAGGAGGAGAAAGGCGGGGCCGGTTGAGCATGGGATGGTTTTGAGAGCGTTGGAGAAGGCGTTAGAGAGGACGGAGAATGGGTATTTGGAGTTGACTGAGAAGGTTATTGATAGGTATCCGGAGTTGGCGTTGATGGGGTCGTGTTTGTTGGTGGTTTTGATGAGGGATGAGGATGTGTATGTGATGAATTTGGGTGATAGTCGGGCGATTGTGGCGCAAAGTGAGCAGGTAGAGAGTTGTTCTAGTTTGGGAGTAAAGGAGGGAGATAATGTGGGTGCGAATACTGAAGGGATTGTTGAGGAGAATAGTATGGGTAATAGCGGTGTAAAGAGTAGTAGTGTGGCGCAGGTTTTTGCTGGGCATGCAGTGAATTTGACTGCATTGCAGCTGTCGACTGATCATAGCACCAGTATCGAAGAAGTAAGGCCACTTTCATTGTTCTGTTGTTTTGTTATCTCATGGGTGTTGCATGCTGTGGCTTTGACATGTGCTCTATGCTCGTGGATTTGTGTAACTTAATTGATGTCTATGGAGTCTCGGGTCTTCATAATCATAATCTCAGTACTGCAGAATTAAAACCGTCTGGCAGCTGCATTTCTATTGATTAATTTGGTTGTGGAATGACCTCTTCATTGGCATGGATGGCACTTGTTGTAGAAGTCTTCAAAGAGGATAAACATTTCATGTTCAATTTTGTATCTCTCCTCCTAATTGGTTTTTGTCCTGAGTTCATTCATTCATTTTTAGATTGCTAAGTTCATTCGCTGTTAAGTCTTGATTTTCAAATCTCCTTATTTATTCTTTGTGAAGCTGCAATGGACGAGGAGATATTGTGGTTATTTTAAGAAAATAATTTATTTTTTTGTGTTTCTTAACCTTGAAAGTTAAATGAGCGGAATGGTTGATATTCACATATTTAGGAAACTTTTTGAAGATTTTTTCTTTCTTTGGTTGTTTTTGGTGAAGGGTAGAAATGGTAGGAGTGTCATATATGGTAGTAAGTGCTAGTATAACCTTATGAGAGCAGCGGTGTCGTTGCTATTAACTGAGTGGATTTCATCTATATACATGTTATTGGTCACACAATGTCTGAGAGAGATATTTCCCTTAAACGGCTCTGTGTTAGGAGTGTTGAGATTGTTATTGTAGAGGATATCTGGAGCTATGAAAAGGTGAGAGGAAGCATTGGGTTTCTGAATGACTGTTTTGAGCATCTTATTTGAGGAGTATGCTACTAGATATTGGAGTTGATTGTTCATTTATTTGCAATTTCCCATGCTTCAATAGTTCTATGCAATGCTCGTGAGTAGGGTGAAATCCGGAGATCTATGGACTGCCAAAAGCAAAGGCTGCTCCACTCAGAGTGTTTCTGGGCACTTGTTTGACTCAATGGCTCTACCATGTGGGTGGATAATAGTCAAAGTGGCCATTCTTCTTAAACTCGATTCAAAAGTGGTCTACTGGATTACATGCACTACTGTGTTGTGTTATATTGTCAGAATACATTATTGTGCTTCTCTGTCCACATAACATTCTGATGCTGATGGAGCTCAATAGAGCGAACTGAGAGTTGTTACATGAAAACCCCCAGGAAAGATGGAATATCGAAACATTGGAGAGCTGTTGCAATAATGATATCTCTGCTTCACTGGGAACCTATCCTTGCCAGCTCTTCTGTGTGCAAGTCGCTGAAAGAATGTTTTCAAACGTATTCAACTTGACCTTAAGAGATCTTGTTCTAGGTACATGCATTCCATATTCATGAAATTCCTGAGGTTGGTGAGTTTGTGATTTTAAGGCTGTGGCTTTTCTTCTGTCATCAGTGCACGTATCATCGTTTCATATCGGCGTTCTTTATTCAAACTGGCAGTATGATGGCAATGCATTTGGGTAAGAAGAATGGCAAACCTGGGCTTTCTGGAAGAAGGCTTCTAAGTTTGATTAGGCTAGGATAGAAGCAAGAATGGTGGAACTGCAAGCTTATTGACTTTGGAAAATGGGATAGGAAAATCAATGTGTTTTCTACTATCAGCTTTGGGCCACTGGATTCACGATGTAAGAAAACACTTAGATTTGATTTTTGGGATCGACGGAGTGATGTGTACAGCAAGTAACTTTTTATTGATTTGGATATGAGACAAATCAAGTTACGGTAGTGGATGGTAGCATCTCAGCACTTTTGACGGGTCTAGTAGCCTGAGGCTTGGAACCTTTATGGTGGCAAATTCCCCAAGATGGGAGTACAAGGGGTTTGTTGAGGTTTAGGTGTTTTAAGTTGCTGATGATCTGTTGAATCTTGAAAGGTTTATTAATTCCCTTTATGTTAGATGTCATTTGCACACAGTCGAAGCTCCTGAGTTGGGCTAGTTTCTTTTTGTTAGTCATGACTGGACTTTGTGACCTAAACTTAATACTTGAAGCTACGCAAGATTGTATGTGTGATATGGGGGAAATATACAAAGAGAGTGATGATGGAGTTTTGACAATCTATCAAATATTCTTATATTAAGTGGGTGGATATGATATGCTAATTTGTTACGACTAGTCCAGCTAGCAAGCCACAGGCTTTCCTTTCTATTGATGTTCAGTTAGCCAGCTGGTTTTTGGAATGGATTTGGGATGCTTGTTTGAACATTTAGTTGCATTATCTTTCTTGCAAACTTAATTATTGCGGATGCACTTCCGGTGATAAATCTGAACCTACGTTTGTTTAGACTGTGTTGCAATGATGATTTCGTAAATTTGTAGTTGTGATTTTACTTTTTGTATGCATGCTCTGTAGTAGCAACTTCTCAAAAATTCTGCAATCGCATCAGAAGGATATGCCTGTAAATGAATATGTAGTTTTGTTACTTGTGAAACTTCCTGTGGATGCTCACCTATTGGATGGCTTGTAAATTTCTTGTTGATTCAACTATGCAGGAAGTTTTGAGAATTAAAAGGGAGCATCCAGATGATAAGCACTGTATTGTTAAAGACAGAGTGAAAGGGCGATTGAAGGTTACTCGTGCTTTTGGAGCTGGATTTCTCAAACAGGTCTGTCATTTCTTCGCAAGTTTAAAATCCCCAAGTCACTACGGATTCTTTAAATCACTCAAGTTCAAACTGTGTTTTTGTTTGTTTTGGAGTTTCTACGTGATTGTTGATATATAAAGTATAAATTCAATGTACTCTTAATGGAATGACCTTCTAATAGAAGTGAAATGTAAGTACCTTTTTTTTCAATTTATAAATCATCTATCTGTTTTTTAGATATCATGGGTATTCAGGCTTTGCCTGACTTAATCAGATGGGCCCTGAAAATAATGACCAGGAAAACCTCTAGTGCCCCTAAGCCCTAAGGAGACTCGCACTTGTGACCTCTGGAATAGATCTTAGAGATCTTTATGACTGAGTCACCCACTTGGGGTTCATCCAGTATATCACAGCTTGTCATATATGCTCAGTTTTTTAAATTATACTATGTGATCTTTCTGAACAAAGGACCCTCTCTTCTCTATAGGACCCGGACCCTTTATGAAAAAAGACTGTATACTTGTATAGATGGATAAATCCTCATTATTTCCAGTTGATTTTTTTTCCTGTTTTTACACGGGGGTTCTTTTGTGTACTTGCATAACGGAATTCGGATGTACATGTAAGATTCTGCGAACAAGACCTCATTATGATTACCATTTTTACTGTTGCAGCCCAAGTTTAATGAAACGCTGCTTGAGATGTTCAGGAATGAGTTTATTGGCAATTCACCTTACGTATCATGTATTCCTTCTCTTCGTCACCACTCGCTTGGTCCACGGGACCAATTTTTGGTGCTTTCATCTGATGGCTTATACCAGTATCTCACCAATCAAGAAGTCGTGGCTTTTGTTGAGAATTTTTTGGAGAAGTTCCCAGATGGAGATCCAGCTCAACATCTCATAGAGGAGCTTTTAAATCGTGCTGCTAAGAAAGCAGGTATATCTCTGCTTGTGTAGCTGTCAATTTTGATTTCTCTACTTTTCTTTTTGGACATAGCAAACCTAAGCCATTGACTGTAATTTGAATTGTCTTGCTCTCTTTGATTTTGGACTAGATTTAACTTGGGTTTCGTAATAGGTGTACTCTAGCATTGCCCCTGCTTCTAATCATACCCCTTTGAAAGTTTATTGCATCTGTATCGTTATGTTATTATGTCCTCTGGCTCACAAATACTCAAGTAGACAATCAATTGGCTTGGAGAGTACTTTTCTTTTTGGCTTCTTGTTTTTGCTTTATGTGGTGATCATTGGGCAATTGCTGGATGGATGTTAAATGCGGGTTTCGTGTTTGCTCTTGCATTTGCTTGATGTAAGTTTCGTTAGTTTTTTTTCATTGTTTTTATTTCTTTCTGTTGCCAGGAATGGATTTTCACGAGTTACTGGATATCCCACAAGGAGATCGTCGGAAGTATCACGATGATGTTACTGTCATGGTGATCTCTCTTGAAGGAAGAATTTGGAAGTCTTCAGGCAAATACCCTTAAGTACATGTTCATATAAGAAAAAGGTTGGTTCTATTGAATTGCCAAGGCCAATGGTTTGGATCGAAACCTGGCCATGGATAGTGATTGCTAGGCTAATTGGATCCTGTTCTCTTGGGTCCGAAAGTAGTCGTCAATCTCACCATTCGAAGGTGGGAGTAATGGAAGAGGACTACAGAAAGTAAACCAGTTACTTGTGGGTGCAGGTGCCAGGATAGGTTTGGGAGAAGAAGTGGGATGAAATTTGGCTTGGAGATTGTTGGGAATATTTGGGGAGGGGGCCTTTTCTTTCTTCTTTTTGGCTTATTTTCTTTTTCCCCCTTTGGGATTTTGAGTAGGCAGAGTAGGTAGAGGCTCTTGAATTCATTTTTGTATCTTTCTTCTTTTCTTCTTTTATCTAGAGCCAGAGAAGGGGGGTAGAAAGTGTAGTGGAATTTGGTGGGGGCAAAAGGTGCTTACAGAATGTGTATTTTCAAAGGTGGATTTCCATCAATCATCAATGCAGTTACAGCTCAAAGTTTATACATGGATCTCAGCATACATACGCACTTTCTTGCTTACTTGACCAAAACGCGCTTTAGAATCTGGAGAAATCGTCCACTTTATTATTTTCATAGCGCGTTTTAGATATTTTTCTAAGGTTTGTTAGGTAATTTTTACAAAAGTAAATCTTTTCGTATTAGGGAGTATGGTATAACAACAATCGAGTGTAATCCTCATTCGAAGGGGGTGCTTGGGGGTCAAGATGTACACAACCTTACCCATGTTTGAAAAAACAGAGAGGTTGTTTCCGACGAGACCGAGTAGTTCTGTAATGAAAGGGAAGAAGAAAGATATGGCTTATTCATCACATAATTCAAGGCAGCAGTTTCCAGTTTACAGTTTTGCACCATTCACAAATGCTTACGGACAAAATGACTAATGGCAAAGTACGGGTTAGGCCCTGCAAAACCATTTCAACAATGGTAATCTTGCTCTCTTATTTCGATTCACGCAGAACAATTGATAGAATGACTGAACCTGCTCCTTTGCATTGTAAATTTGGCTAGCTTTTATTCTGTGGCATGTTTTTGAAGCGGCAGTTCTTCATTTCATTGTATCCACATTACCGTATGTTTTATTTCTTTGCATGCACATCATGTTTATGAGGGAGGATGTTCAATTGTTCATGCATCCAAAAGTACTGATCCTAGGGATGTTTTACAATCGTTTTCTATGTTCCCTGTTTTTCATTTTGTTTATTTTTTCCTTATACATCTATGCCTTGGTGGGTGTTTCTGTTGAAGGTCTCAAGGACAAAGTAACAGATTATTCAATCTTGTTTCCGTCAATCCGTCAGCGTCTATTTCGGATCATCTAATACTAACTTTTATGGTAGGGGTTGACCTATAAGTTAGCATGAATACTGTGACTCAGCCTCTCAGGCATGTGTAGTGAATCGTCTGATCAATTACCACTTTTTCCAAGTTTGTGACAGTGGACACATCATTCCATGATATTTAGACAGTAAAAATCAAGCTTACATCAGTGTAAAATGATACACTTATTTGGCAAGGAATATAATGATGTGAACCACAAGTCCACAACTAAGATCCAAACAGGTTTGCTGCAGTAACAGTGCCAATTTGCTAGCAAAATGCATTGCCACTATGGCACTATATCGATACAATATTCTCAAATGCGAATATGCCGAAAGAACTGGAGTGCAATGCTTAACAAAGTACTTTATGCACAAGCTTAGAGAGTTACTTGATGCAGAAGGTTCATCTGGGATTTCTGTCCCTAGTCCATTTTGCTCTACTTCCTCTAACGGTAGTCTTTTGGCGATCACTTTTGTGGCTCTATTTGCAGGACAACATGCTGTAGAAGTTTGAGTTCAAAAAGAAAAATTAAACATACTCGATTACTCGTAATGAAAGGATGCATTTTTCAGTAACGATGATCATACTTCACTTGATGTAATTTGAGAAGAAATACCAGTTTACCTTAATCTGAATTCTGTCATACGTGTATGTGATGTGAATTAACCCATCAGAGTCTTGAATTATAGCAGGATAAGAGAATTCCATTCCTGATGTATTTTCAAGGGTCAATGCTTCATTCCATGAATCACCATCATCAGAAGAGACTGCAACCTTCAGCACCTCTCTGTAATAAGTGTTGTAACCAAGCACGAGGCGACCATCCCTCACCTTACCCCATCAATCCCTATTTCACAGAAGTACATGATCCAATGTTACACTTCTAATCCGAATCCTGCATCAATTTCTCAAAGAAACAACAGTTGTAGGAACTAGAAAGACATAAAAAAGCCCCAAAGGAGAGGCTGAAGATGCAGAAACTGACAGAGATTGTAGTTGTAAGTTCCATATTCTTTTTTACAGCACCATTGTAAACTTAATGGTTTCACAAACCTGAATTTGGGTTCGGGAGCTGAGTTGGTTTTGCATTGCTCCAAGTCTAGCCTCCATCTAGGGATTCAGACATGCATACCCTCCCAATGCTATCAAATGCTCGCAACAGAAGATGCAAAGTCCCTTTTGATGTCTGGTAAGGAACTGGCTGAGCCACACTTTGATTAAGATCGGGGATGACTATTGGGGCAAATTTTCTCCAAGATTTACCAACATCCCTGGTTATCTGAACATAAAAGATCGGAGAATATTTCATTTGAGAGCTTGATCACATAAGTTAGAACTAATGGTTGATTTCTTATCTTGCTAGTTCATTTACTTGCGTACTCCATAACACTGCCAAAAAAAACGCAAACATCTACCATATAGGGAAACATTCCTCAAGTCAAATCATAAGTTTAGCAACTTCACCTCAACAGATGCTCCCAAGGAGTTCCAGCTTCTTACGGAGGATCCACAAACCAAATCCCCATTGTCCAGCAGTATAGGCTGAGCAGAGAAAAGTAGATGAGACAATATTCCACTGAACAATCCTATTCGAGCACATGGAATTGCAGCATAACTAAACCTTGTTTTTTATTGGACCAATTACACCCGGAGGATGTTGCTCTCTCTCAGTCCAGGTGTAACCATTGTCCAATGAACGCTTCATACATCCAGTCCATCTGAAACAAGTTTCCCCAAATGTTTCAGAAAGTGGGAACTAGATCATGGTAAAACGAAAAAATACAAGAACGAACACATACAAGCTGGGGCCAAAGAACATTTGCATTGCTAAATTATGGTACTATCCCAAAGGCTCAATGAGCATAGTTTACCTCAGTGTTCTGATCTTATGCCATAAAAAGAAACCCTTTCAACAAGAAGTTGACATAATAGTTACTATCATATTTGAAACCTTCATCAACTTATTGTAAAGCAGAGCAATTGATGCAATAAACCCTCACCGTAATATACATGGGCCAATTCTATAAAACAGAAGCAGCTGATCTCCAAGCTTGAAAAGCACAGGATTCCATGCTGGAACATTAGGTTCTTCATCCACTACAATTGGAGAATTCCAAATGCCATCCTGTCCCATTTTTTATTTTTCATTTTTTTAACAAAGGTACCATACAGTTCTCTGAAAGAGGAATGTCAAGTTTATTGATGATTACCTTGAATCTTTGAAGCCAGATTTTCACATCTGGTGCCCCTTCAACTGCGCCTCCATAAAAAGCAACCAAGAAGTGGTCTTTCTCAACCTACAATACAGAAAACTCAAGTCTGTCGGTACACCTAGCCACTTCAAAGATCTATCAGCTCAGAAAGTGTATACACAGGGAAAGGTTGATGTATTTTTAAAAAAATTCAGAAGCAAGGAAGGAACATCACCTCAACAATTGTGGAAGCATGGCAGCTCTTGAAGGGGGCAGAATCTACTGGAAATGTATGCTCCTCTTTCACAATAGTAAAGATGGATTCATCACTGGCCATCTTGGATAATTTACTTGACTATGAGAGACAGAATATCCTACTCAAACTCTCAACTGGACTAGCTCACTAATTCTTTTAGTTCTAGGTGAATCACCAGATAAATAACAGGGAGGGACTATGATCATTTTAAGCTGCAGATAGATATAAATATGATATGGGACAAGCGGTGGAGGTAAGTATGCGTGCTTGTTTCCCATTAAAATCTGCAGGTGTTCTGCAACTATTGTTATTAATTGATAGCAGTCCAATATTTTTTATGCAAACCTATAAAAAAAATACATCAATGCAATGCACCAAAGGTTTTTTCTCTGCAGAAAGTTAGCTGCAAACTCAAGTTTTACAGAGTTAACTGCAGAATCATGCTACCCAAATAAATTTTTAACTGAATAGAGCTAATGTTCTGTCTATTGACACTGAACCAATACATAATGGTACTGACCTTGATCTTCTGCAAGAGCACTCTTCAAGACTTATATTTCAAAGAATGATAAGGTCGATTACAAAATTTCAGAACATTTCATTAATCAAACCCATTGTTTCTACAATTTGACTATCCCATCCCATACTTGGCTTTCTACTTCTAAAGCTAGTAGCTTGAGTAAGCCATTCCATCACATTACAAATAACGTGATAATTGTACAACAAAGAAGATTGAGGACTCACTTCTTGGATGCTTGCAAAGAAGGGAACAAAAATGCAGCCCTCTCAAGGACCAAGTATATTACACAGAAAGCTATATGGCCATATACCCTTTTCTAATCTTTGCTCCGGTAATCCAACTAAGACAAATTTAACCTCGAGACTGCGCCCATGATAGAAAATCATCTTGAGTAGCAACATAGTAGCCACGTCTTTCTTTACAAAGCCTAAATGGTGCACCCATCTTCTCCAACTCAGCAGCTAAGGCACCTTTAAGGCCTTGTGAGAATTTGTGAGCTCCTGCACCTGCATAAGCAGCGAGTGACCGTGGTAGTGTTTCTTGACGCTTAACGATTTCAGTTAAGCTTGTCATCCAGTCTTCCAAAGCAGTTTGAGCCGCACCAACAGATAGGGATCTCACATCCAAAGTCCATTCACCAGCGGTTTTCAGGTGTAATTTTGGATACAACCCAAAAGAAATTCCTATGCGTAGAATCTCGTGTGCTCTCTCTAACAAATTTCTGTTCCTGCATATGTCAATAAAGTTGTTGCACCAGACTTTTCGAACTTCAACTTCGGTATAACTTAGTACAGCCCTAAGTTCTTCCTTAAGAGCCTCAAAGCTGGTTTGCTCTACACTCATTGTACCAACAAAGGCAACTAATCTTGGATTAGCTTGTTTCAAACATCCAATAACCTTTTCAGCATCTTCCCTGTTGTCACAGAGGGATAAAACAGACAGTAAGCACGCACAAAGTCTATCATCTGGCTTAATGCCTGTTTGGACTGACACCTCAAAAACCTTAACGAGCTCATCAATTCTCTTACTCCGGCCTAAGCCTTGAATCAAGCAAGTGCATCCCATAATATTAAGCTCAATACTTTCCTTTGACATTTCTTCAAACAACTCCATTGCTCTATCAACCTTACCAGCACTGCAATAAATGTTAAGCATGGCTGTGTAGCTATAGCTATCCGGTCCACAATGCTGTGACCGTTTCATTTCCTCAAAGAGAACCTCAGCCTCTTCCATATATCCAACGTCAGCACACATGCTCAACAACGTATTAAACAACATGTAATCCACTGGCCATCCATTTGAGTGCATTTGCTGCCACAGCTCCAAAGCATCGCGACCCCACCTATACTTTCCATAGACTTTAGCAACCGCTGTTAGGGTTCTCACATCAGGAGTAACACCAGATTCAATCATCTGCTTGAAAACAGTCTTCACTATGCCAGGCTTTCCCGCCCTACCCAACGCTTGCAACAATGTATTGTAAACAATCAAATTAGGTCTAACACCAAGAGTCTTCATCTCTTGCAACACAAACATAATCCCATCATAGTCCCCCGCGTCACCAAACACCTTACAAAGAACCGAAAACGCCACAACATCTGGCGTCCACCCACTCGCCCGCGCCCTCTCATAAAACCCCATAACCTCCTCAGTCCTCCCAACCCTACCAAACACATCCAAAATAACAGAATAAGTCACCTCATCAGGAATCACACCAACCTTATACATCCTCTCAAACCAATCCAAAGCCTTATCATACTTAGAGCTCTTATTAGCACAACTAATAATCGTCGAATACGTAATATTATCAAGCTCAACATCATCCTCAATCATCTCATTAGCAAGCTTCTCAATGATCTCAAACTGCCTACCAGCCCTCAAAGACTTCATAACAACATTATACATGATAGTATCCACAGGAAAAAACTCCTGGGTTTTCACCCAATTGAAAAAAGCTAAAGTCTTTTGCCATGTTTTCACATAATTAAGCACTAACAATGCACTATCTTTAGTAACAGGATATGGGATTTTCTTCAAAAGAGAAACAAAACCCTCTTCAGTTACAAACTCAGCATTGTTAATCTCATTACAGAACATCTTTAAATCCATAAACTGAGGCACAGCAGTGAAACTAGCTCTCTTCTGCCTTTGCAGAGAGAGAAAGGAAGGCTTAGGCCTTGATGGGTTAACCCATGTTGACATGATTGGCTTTGTCAGAAGCTCACCTTGACTGTTTTGTGGGTCTTCAGGTAACATGGTTGTTGCTGAAAGTGGCTTAAGTTGGTCTGCAAGTGAAGGTGATGATGATGATGATTTTTGGGTTTTTTTTGGTGGTGACTTTGATGATGATGATCTGCAAAAGATGTTTGCATGGTTTCTTCTTCTTGGTGGGTTTTGTTTGGAGAAGAAGATGTTTGGTGTGGGCTTGGGTTCTGATGATGATAATGTGTAATGAAGGTCTACTGTAAGTGGTGCTGCCATGTTTTGTTGTTAGAAAGAAAGAAAGAAAGAAAGAATGAAAGAGAGAGAGTGGAGTTGCCTTACCTTATCTCTTTGTGAGAGTGTTGCACAGTGTAGTAGTAGTGTTGGGTTGATGTTTGATTGATAAACCTTTTGATTAAAGGGTTTAACCCATACAGTCCCAAAGAGCAGATAAGGAGGGAAGAAGAGATATTTGGATGCGAGGGACAGAAGGACAGAACTACAGAAGTGAGATGTTGAAAGTGATTGGCTTTCAACTTAAATAAATATCCAATCAAATAAAATATATCCAATCATTTTTAAAATAAAGTTTCAAAATATTGTTGCAATTTTTTAAATTAAATTAAATAATCTGCATACTTCATTGGCTACTTTCTTGGGTATTTTTTTTTTGATGGCTTGAGTATTATTTTTTAGTGTAACATTGTTATTAATGACTTGTCACATATATGAAATAGATTTACACAATTTTTTCTGATTATTATCAATTAACTAGTCATACCTCAATTTTCAGTTTAATTTTATGTTTTTATTGTTCTTGAAGCGAAATTTTAAGAAAGTTTCATCTTTAATACGGAGTATGAAATTATCTGTACTAATTTTTGAGGAGCATAAATATTGAATGAGAAAACGTGGTTATAAGAAAATTGATGAGAAAATGTGTACAGTACACTTATCTCTTTTTTCGTTTTTTTGATAGGAAAAGCTAGACTTATCTCTTGGGTGAGTATATTTTTTTTTAAAAATGTTGATAGTGTAGGGGGAAATAAGTTGCTGCTGGCAGTCCCACATCGAGAGTTTCAACAAGAAAAGCGTGGTATATATAGGACAGTGCGATGATATTAAGTTGTGTTCGTAGAAAGGAGAGATGGTTGGCATCTCCCCTGACAGGGACGGGAACAGCCTTCGGGCTTTTCTGTTACCATACACATCCGGTTAAGGCTACCCACCTCTGGTGGATCTATAACCCAATTTTTTTGGACTCTCTTTTCCCCTTTCTTATCTTCATTCATTCATATTAACCGAGTCTTTTCCTGGAAGTTCATACACTTAAGTCATACTGCATAGTGTATAGACATATACTGCTTCCTTTTCATGCAAGATTACAATCAGTTTGAAGCCTTGCTGAAATCTGACCATGATATCAATCATTAAAGATGCAATGACAATATCCTTCAATGCAAAGATGGAAGAGAACATTTGAGAAGGGGAAAGAATTGTAGCAAAAATTGATTTGCAAGCAATAATAATATAATGCTCCGAGAGTCAAAGGCATGTTACAAGTTTACAACGTATGCTATGAACTGTACTAATGTGACCTAACCTTTTCTCAATGAATACCAATCTACAGGAGCAATCAATAAATAAACAAAAGCCAGGGGAATAAAATCGTTGTAGTGACGATCTTCTGCAATTTTTCAGTCGTATCAGGGATCTAATGATGTTAATGAGGAAGTCAGCAAATCTGCAATTTCATTCTTTGCCTTCTCCCTCACAGAAGCATAAGGAATACGATCAAGGACCTCGGCCCCAAAAGAATATGTAAGTGCCTTTTTGGCAGTCTGCTTGTCAATACCCCGAGCTTGGAAGTAAAACAGCTGGTGCTCTTCGAGGTCACTTATTGCCGCGCCATGAGAACACTTGACATCATCAGCAATTATCTGAAGGTTGGGTTTTACATTTACAGTTGCCTGAGGCACAAGGAGGAGACTCCTTGTCAGCTGTCCTGCATCTGTCTGTTGTGCATACCTACACACGCAAATGACAAGGGAACAAAAAACAAAGAACTGATATCAGAATCTATGATGTGATACATCAGTATGACTACATGTTTTAAACTTAGTAATTTAGTGACATAGCTATATCCCACAGTAAAAGTACACCCTCTCTGTCATAATACAGACCAGATCAGGTACTTCCGATGTTGGAATTGATGAGATAAAGGAGGATCTCACATCTCCCTTCATTTCAACTGAAGCAGAAATCTAATCTCTCTTTGTTGATGAATTATACAGTTACAAACAAAGAATCCTTTCTTGTCAAGAAAAATCAAACATGTAACAGCATCGTAGCAATGTCATGAAAATCAGCAAGAGTCTGTCACTTTGGGGGCAGACAAATATTGACAGGCAAAATTTGAAGAGCTATCTGGATTCCGATATGCGCAAGATAGCCAGTGATTTTTTTATTAAGCTCTAAGGTCTAAAGAGAGGGCAATTATAGCTTCCAACACGATGAAAATACAAGGACAAAAGATGGGAAGGTATAGGTACAGTGGCTTCTCTTCATAAGCCCGACATACACACAGAATTATCTCATTATTTTGCTTCATCGCTGAGTAATAACAAACAATCTTTTTGTTCCCAACGATACCTCTGGTCATACAATTGCATTTTGGTATCCACCACGATATGGAACAGTTCCCAACAGGTTACTTGATCTATTAATTTAATTTCTCAAACTAAAGTCACCAAAGATCAGAGCGATTCTTCTAAAAAACCCTAACTTCTTACTGCACACTCCATGCCTTGTCAAAATTCATATATGTCAAAAGGATATATAAACTTTTGCAGGATCTACAGGAACATAATTACTGGGCCTGGTCAAAAGCAAGCGCATCTGTTAAAATTAAAGTTCTGACTTTCCGATGCTCTAAATTCTAAAGTAGGACTGGCAATGTTGTTAGCTCCTTTAGACTTCCTGTGCAGGCAGGTGGACCCTAAATATACTGAAGCTATTGTTAGTGAGTGTAAATCGCAGACATCTAAGTTAGGACTAAATAGCCACATGGAGTCAAAAGAAATTAAAAGTACTTTGAAGAGTTTGAACCATATGAAACCAATATAAAGTATTACTAGAAAGTAAAAAGTTGACTGAACAAGCAGCTGTAACTTATCAATTCCAATAAACAAGGTATCAACTGAAAGTCACATTTAATGAAGAGATATTCCACCCTTCAAAGCTTGTCCTCAGAACTTAATATACCGCCATCAAAGTTTATACAGCCGCAATGTCAATAGCACTGGTCAATTACCAACTATTTCTGCAAGAATATATGCTGCTACAGGAGTAGGCAGTTATGGAGCAGTCAAAGCAGACAAAGCTTGCTTACGTTGCTGCATCATCACTTCTCTCCTTACTAATGTTAAGGCTGCGTGTTTTTAGGAACAATGTCTTAAGAAAGTAAAGGCTACAGCCAATTTTCATTATGAAAGCAATCTGAACAGGAAAAACCCACCAGAACATTACAGAGGAATTGACAATTCCTCTTTGGTTTCCAAGGGAATGAGTGCATTCGACTTGGCTGCTAATAAATCAGATTACAGGCTTCTACAAGCTTGTAAATTCTTCATACAAGGTAGTAAGGAACTATTATTTTCGTTTCTGTTCTTTTCTTTATTCAGTTTTAGCAGCATACTACGGAAAGCCTTAGGAATGATTTATGTCAGGCCAGGTAGTGAAAACCACCATTGTCTCTACTGATTGTTCTGCTTAACGAAAAACCGTCACACTCAGCACAATTTTCTTGTAGCCTTGCCACATTTTAGCGAAACATGCAAGTTTGACAGACACAATAAACACTATGCTCACAATCATGGAACACAGAGATTAAATCTCTTCACCAAGGGTATTTATTCAACATGAAAAATCTACAGAAAAGGCCAATAAGATATAGCCAAGAGATATAGGTTTAACGAAGATGTGTTTTAGGTTCTGACCACTGAGGATAAGAGGACTTTGGTTCAAATTATGTGCATAGCGTCAGTCCTTTTCTTTCTTATCCTTTTCCACCTTACTATTAAGGATCCACAATAGGTATCGCCACTAAATAATTTTTCAAAGAGGAACCAGAAGACCATTTCAAAGTTTAGATGACACTAATAAGGCCCTGTTCCACTTCCATAGGACTTATTTTTACCGCTTTTTACTTCAGTTCATTAGACTGCATTGAGATAAGGAGTTCTGTTAACATTTTATA
>ONZK01001755.1:32024-45577 GCA_900322385.1 Pharnaceum exiguum | reverse complement strand
AACCCCCCCCCCCCCCCCCCCCCCCCCTCCACACACAAAAAAAAGAAAAAGAAAACGCATTTATGCAACAAATTCAATAGTACCATTGACATTCTCAATACGAAGACTAATACATAGAAATTACTAGAACGGGCCTTTGCGCAAAAAAAAAAAACACCATTAAAGTAGATTGGAGAAAAGAGACTAATGTACAGTCTTAACATACCTATTGACTCTAACATTTCCATCAAATACAGCTTGTCCACGAGCATGTCCCACAATGCACTTATGAAGTTGACGGGAACAACCACGCGGATGGTCCAAAATCAGTTGGCTGTGCAAATCCTGAGTTTGATCATTGACAGATAAATGCAGTGTTGATAACTCTGTTGTTGTGTCTGGGCCAACTTGCTTAACATGGAGATTGTGTCTACTCAGTCGACCTCCAGAGCTCACCTCTACAAGCTTATACATACTAGCTGTTTCCTGCAGGTCAACAGATGTTCAGGGACACTTTTGCAATCAACCCAATGGCAAGCAGTTCCAAGTTTATAGCTCACATAGTGGGTTGATAAATAATAACTAGATACCAATTACCAACAACAATTAACATTGTACCTAACCCTACCCCACCCCCAACCCACACCCCACCGCACCCCAAAGAAAAAGGGATAAGTTTGGTGGCGAGGTCTAGCTATGGCGATAATGCACCATCGCACAACAGACCCATTCATACAAGACAGGAAGAAGGCACAAAGTCCCCACTTCAAACAGACAGCAAGTCAAATTAGAAGCAACTTATGTATTAGGTCCAACAACAGGGCAAACATTCAGATGATGGGATCCTTCAATATCGTTCCATCATTCCACATGCATAGTTATTAGGCCACTTTGTACCCATCGGTGAGGAAAACCAATTACCAGTCAAGGCCTCCCCCCTGGTCCCTAAAATATCCTGTTACGCCTGCAATTAGACACTCCGGTTCCAAAGACTTTTCTTCAACAGTAGCAAAACTTATTATAAACTAGTTGGATGGTTCCAGAGAAAACCAACTAACCAATAAAACAAATTCATATCATTTCACCCAAGTTATACAGCCCTACTAACCCGATTAAATCCACCAGATAAGTTCACAATCTCAGCTGACAGGTGAGGATACTTCATATCTTGGAATCAGCCCATAGAAATAGCTGCACCAGCGTCAAGTCAAGTGAAAAACTATCAACCAGCCCAACTTAGCCTAAGCTGAAATACTATTACACAAAGGTACTACTCTTTTACACTTGTGGGAGCAGAGCCATACTGGACTGATTTCATTAAATTCATCTTTATTTAACCATAAGGGCTCTTTCACACATTAAAACCCTCCAACATGGGATCAGCCTTTCATTAAAAGGTATGCATTGAGAATTTCCAGTGGCACATGAAGGCTAGGGAGGCCTGAAAGCTAACTAAACTAACAACTTCAAAGCTGAACTAAAACTAAACTTCACTTCTTCAAAGATGAAACAATCACAGTCAAAGACTCAAACATCCACAAAATGTTACAAAATATTGCAAGAGTAATCAAGGCACAAAACCACCACATACTACACAATTCCAACCTAATACATTCTCAATACAGAAATACAATGCAACCAACAACAACCAACAACAACAACAACAACAACAACAACAACCGAGTGTAAATCCCCATTCAATGGGGGTGCTCGCGGTCAGAATGTACGCAACCTTACCCCTGTTTAAGAAAACAAAGAGGTTGTTTCCGAGATTGACCCATGCCAGAAATACAATGCAACCATGTTCTACTTTCCATTTCCAGTGTCACAGTCAAAGACTCAAACATCTACAAAATATTGCAAGACTAATCAAGGCACAAAAACCCTGATTGGGTAGCTCAGTTGGTAAGACTTCTGAGATTTATTCCAGAGTTCCCAAGTTCGAGTCTCCTCAGGGCCATTGGAGGTTTTACCGGTCGTTAACTTCAGGGCCCATGGGATTAGTTAGGCGAAGCCTAGATACCCATGTTATCTAAAGAAGCTAATCAAGGCACAAAACAACCACATACTACACAATTCCAACCTAATACATTCTCAACACAGAAATACAATGCAAAAAAGTTCTACTTTCTATTTCCAGTGTCACAAACAATGCCTAGTTGCTCTACAACAACCATAACACCAAATGCTACTTAACATTCATAGCACAATTCACAATTTCACCTAACTCACTATACAAAACCCAAAGTGAGAGACAACAACAACTCATCATAATCCCATCTCGGATGGAGTACTGAGGAGGTCTGATGTACGCAGCCTTACCCCGAAAATCGGGAGACTGTTTCCAAAATTCACATAACTCAGTGTACAAAACCCAAATTGACAGACCAAATACATATATACCAAAGGGTACTATGATCAAAATTGTACCTGCCTAACAGAAGTCCACTTAGTATGAGCAGCAGCAAGAGACTGAGACTGAATATAAGTATGACCAAAACTTCCACCCTCACAAATCACCACCTCAAGAACAGCATTAGTCCAATAACACAAACCCTCATCACCACCACCCACATACTCCTCAACTAAACCCACCTCCCCTCCCTTCTCCACAATCACCAACACCCTCGGGCTCGATACGGGCAACGTATTCGAACCCGAAACACTCCCTTCCACTGAACAATACCTCAAGTAAACCGGACACTCAACCTTAACACCTTCAGGCACATACACAAGCACCAACTCAGGAGCACCAACACCATTCAATGACCAAAACAAATCCCCATCAAATTCAGCCAAAAACTCAGACACCCTTTTGAGAATACCCTCAGAAGAGACGTTTGAGAGACTACCCACAAAGACTTCCTCGGGTAAACCTGAGAGCGAGGAGAGAGAATCGACTACATACCCATCAAGAAGAACGAGATTTGCCATGTGGGTATTTGGTAAAACTTGTAAAGATTGAATCTTTTTGATGTTTGGTGAGGAAACAGGGTGAATTTGGGAGGTTTTGATGAAGGAAGTGTCAGTGAAGCGAAAGTTTTCATCTTTTTTTGATGGCCAGGTGAGAGAGAGGAGTGCTTCGGATGAGGAGAGACGTAGGGACTGGAGGACTGGTGAAGGAGAGGTTGTTGTTGTTGAGAGGCTGTCTTCGAAGGTTTCTGCTATTTGTAGGACAAATGGGTCTGACAGTGCTGCTGCTGCTGATGCTGCTGCTACTGATGAGTGTTTGGTGAGTTTGAGATTGTTGGGTTTTGATGAGAAGGATGAGGTGAAGGAGAGAGAGTGGAGTTGGGTTGAGGATGGTGGTAATGGTGGTGTGGTTGTGTGGAGAAGGTTGAGAGATAATGAAGAAGAAGAAGCTGAGGCCATTGAGGAAAGATGGTGCGTGATCGGACTACCCGTTCTCTGGTAGTGACTAGTGAGAGCTACTAGTCCATTATTTTATTTTTTTTATCAGGCAAAGAGGGACTCCCTCTTTGGGCGCGTGGCTAAATGGCACCTCCTAACGCATGGCCTCGGGTATTTCTGAAATTAATTTCAGTAGGTGCTCCCCAAGAGGTTTGAACCCAAGACCTAGTGAGAGCTACTAGTCCATTATTACTAACATTTTTTTTACTTTTTTTTTTGTCCTTTGTTTCTTTTTGTTTGTTAAAATGGATTACATAAATATTTTTTTTCATAAAAATTTTTCTGATTTTTATTTTTGTTACTATGATATTTTTATTTGGGTTGCTTTTTTTATATATAAATAATCATACACTCATACACCCTCCCTGCCTCACAGTTTTTGTTATAAAGGTGTCATTTGTAAATTTGTATACCAAAACAAGAAAACAAAAACAAGCACAGGGAGTAATATACCTTGGTTGTTAAAAGTCAACGGGATGCCTCAATTAGTTTTTTTCTTTCAAAAAAAATTATTTGTAAGGGTCTAGGTGTACAACACCACCATAAAATATTAAGAAAAGTTTGAAAAATATATAGTCCTTGTCAAAAAAAATAAGGATCATAAGGGTTTGATAAGGACAATTGTTAACCTTTAGATTTGTCCTAGATTTAAGCAGAACCCTAGATTGACTTGTATTTATGATTTTAATTTATCTTTTTTTAAAATTCCGAAAAAAATTAAAAAAGATGCGAAAATTTTTTTTTTGAATTTTTTTTAATATATACCCAGTTCGTGTTTGGGGTGTAAGTTAACTTAGAAAACCGATACTTTTGTACTGACTAATTAATGGAATTGTCAATACAAAATGTATGAGTTATGAGCGCAGTTTTTTTTTTTTGTCGTAACTATTTGTTTATTTTGTCGGTACAAATTACAGAGTACTTTGTACTTACATTACACCGTTTTAGTTATGACAATAATGTTCAGAAAATTATGAAAATGATGCTGCAGAGAACATTAAATGATGGACTGTATTAGTTATAAGCATTATGTAATTTGTACTTACACATTTGTTATTTCGTTAGTATATTGTAGTTACAGAAACTAATATGAAGGTTAAATACTATTTTGTTCTGACATTTTTCATCGTTCGTCAGTATGAAACGTGGAGATTTAAAATCCTCGTAAAAAGACTTATTGTCGTTACAAAAACGTACTTTTGTAGCGACAAATTACGTGAGTTTATCTTCGATGAAAGTCATATTTCGTCGTTACAAAACTGTATTATTGTCAGTACAAAATGTGTATAAATTTCCGAAATCCAGATGTCGTACCAGCCAAACACGGCCTTCCCAACAAATAATAAAAAAAGTTACGTAAAAAAAATTATTTTGTGTGATATTTATCTGGGTAAAAAAAGATAAATAAAAATCATAAATACAAGTCAATCAAGGGTCCTCCTTAAAAGTAGGACAAATCTAAAGGTTGGCAATTGTACTTGTCAAAAGCCTATGATCCTTGTTTTTTGTGACAAGGACCATATACACACCCATTATTACAATGGAAGATTTTGAACAAAACGTTTGTCGTCGTTGTTAGTCTTGTTAGGTATACCAAGAGTATACTTTATATTTTGATGATGACGCTAAATTACATTGATGAATGCATATAACTACTTTGATATTCAAGCTTCCATTGGCATACATTGAACAAGTAGTTGTTCATCTTTCTTACAAGTATTATGTGAGTTATAGTTTATATACTTAGAATTATTGTTAAGAGCACTTGATGATGAAAGTACTTGGTCAGAGAACACAGTGCTGTGTTCTCTCATAACAAGAAAACTAAAACCAGAACTGTTTCTAAAAGACTTCAACGTTTTATATGTTTTATGTTTACCAAATGATATTTACACGAAAAGTAATTATGTTAAAAGGTTTTATACTGATATACTTTTGAAAGATTATTTGGAGAACATATTAGTTACTGATTCTTGATTTAAAACGTTATTGTTTAATTTGAGAAAAAAGAAAAGAGTTTGGTTTAAATTATAACTCTATCTCATTCCATATTCTTCTCAAAAGAAAACTCTTTTATTGTTGTCATTTAATTTCCTTATCTCAATGAACAAAGAATATATTTCAGCAAAATACTTTACACGTATCTTTTGATATTAAAACAGATTTTATATCTTTGATAAACCTAGTATGTTCCTGAGTTTGTACTCACTATATATACTAGAAAATATTCAGCAAAAGTCTCTAAGGACTTTATACGTACAAAAGATATTCACAAACTCGATTAAATTCTTCCACAAAAGTGCTCATAGATTATCATTGTACCTTTCATGCTTATTCAGAAGCAATTCATAGGTAAATATAGAAGTTCATATTCTTCTTAATCTAAGTCTATAGGAATAGGCTAGGTGGCTTGGTTCTTTGTGGAAGAACACAAGTCGTTTGTTACAATTAGGTAGTTTGGGTGCCCTCTACTTGTAATTGTAGCGTTGTCTCGATTGAGGCGTGATCATAGTGGATTCAGAGGTTTTTTACCCAAGGTTGGGTTTTCCTCTATAAAAGATATGATGTCAAACTTTACATATTTCCGCATTCTTCATCGTTACGGTCTTTGTGCAGTTCTGGGTTTTTGTGTTCAATGGGAGCTAAGCACTGAGTTCCTAGACAACGTGCGAGTTTGTTTCTAAGTTCATAACTTAGAAAATAATTTGTTCAGTTCAGAGTGAACAAAGTACTCTATTCCCGGGCAACGCGCGAAAAGTTTAAAAACCCGGTTATACTCAATTCACCCCCCCCCCCTCCTGAGTACGTCTTGTATTCCCTTCAATTGGTATCAGAGTAAGGTTCTTCTGAGCAAGGATTAAACCCTTAGAAGAAGTTCCGTGTTTCAAGAGGTGTTTCAAGAAGACTACTCAGAAATTCGTCCTCCTAAATTTCAAGGTACACACTTTGCTTGGTGGAAAAATAGGATGATAGATCACATTAAGTCAAAAGATTATCAACTCTGGTTAATCATTAAAATGAACCGTATAAGTTGAAAAGACTAGAGCTAATGGAACCAAAGTTGAAAAGCGTGAAAGTGAGTACACTGTAGAAGACTTTCAAATGATGCAAAATAATTCGAGAGCAAGAGCCATTCTTATTAATGGGCTTAATGATGAAGAGTACAATAGGATTGATGGACTTGACACAGCTAAGGAAATATGGGATGTTCTTTGTACAACCCATGAAGGAACCGCTGAAGTTAAGCAAGCTAAGATCGAGATACAAAATATGAAGCATTCAAAGCCGGTGAGTTAGAACGAATAAAGGATATGTTTAATAGGTTTGCTTACATAGTGAATGAGCTGAAATCCTTGGGCAAGCCTACTCCTGTTCTTGACCAAGTTAGAAAGATCATTCGAAATTTACCTAGAAAGAAATGGCTCGCAAAGATTACTCAGCTAAACGGAGATCGTAAACTGAAAACTATGAGCGTTGAGCAGCTAATGGGTGATCTTACTACTCATGAAATAGTACTTGATGAGATTGATGAACCTATCTCTAGAAAGGATGATTCCTTGGTGTGGAAAGCAAATGAAGAAAGTGAATCTGAAGATGAAGATGATGGTTTAGATTTGATAGTTAGAGGTCTTATCAAGCTGCAAAGATACAACCAAACAAAAGGCAAACAAGTTTAGTCTGGTTTGTTAGTTTGGACAAAAGGTTGACAGTAAGTGAGGGAGAGGGAGGAAGAAGAAAGAATGAAAAATGAATGAAAAATAAAGTAGATCAATTAAATAGTAAGGGTATAGAGGTCACACAATTTTTTAAAAACCAATAGTTATATGCCGTTAGGACACTGGGTATTACGTGCAAAGAATTGAAACCTCGGGAGTACACCGTGTTGGATCAAAAAACATTGGGTATATGGTGAATTAAGTCAACACTCAGGAGTACATGGTGAAAAATTTGAAAATATCACTAAAAGTAATTACTAAAATAATTACACAAATGACTTAGCAATAAAATGTTATTGGTAAATGTAAGTAGCAATGTTGTAGGAAAACAACACTACAAATATACAAAAATATTATATTTTTTTAATTAATTAACTAATAATGTGAAAGGCGAATCATGATAAAGGATTTACAAATCAACTTCCTTCAACTTTGCGGTTATACCATTTCAGTTCAGTTTTTGTTCAATTGAGTTCAATTCAGTTTTAATTATAATTATAACTATTTTAAAAAAAAATCAAATCATTTCAGATTTTTCCAGTTTTTCTTTAGTTTAGTTTAATTTATTCAATTCAGTTTCAACTTAGTTTAGGTCCAATGCCTATGAAGTTGAAAGAGTTATCTACCTCTTTCAGCTTAGGTGATTATGGACTAGAGCAAAATGGCTATCAAAATATTCCAACACTTCTTATTTTTGGTGAAGTTGTTGGAAGTCTTCAATGCAGCAATTGGTCAATCTCGGAAACAACCTCTCTGTTTTCTTAAACATGGGTAAGGTTGCGTACATCCTGACCCGAGTACACCCATTGAATGGGGATTTACACTCGTTGTTGTTGTTGTTGTTGTTGTTTCAACTCATATTCTTTCATCCCACTAAAACACACTCTAAACCTTGAAGCTTACTTAAGCAATAAAATGTCATTGGTAAATGTGTCAGCCAAACAAGATAGTAATCCAATATTATTCCCATCCATACATAAGACAAAATATTAGATTGGTCTATCTTTTTAAAAATAATAAAAAAAGAAATTTATCTTCACTTTTGTTGGGTAATAAAAAAGCAATTCGCTAAAACGACCTAAGGTTAAACGAAACGGTGAGCACTGAGCACACAGTACAACTACAACTGTATAGGGGAGAAGTGACTTAATAAAAGACGCGCAATAGACAGAATAGAGGCCGTAAAAAAAAGGAAAAGAAAGAAAGATAGAGAATTACCCATGGCGTCGTCATCGAATAAAATGTCAAAAGAGGAAAGAGCGGTAGCATGGATTTTGATTCATTCATTTCGTGTCTTTATTTTTGGGTGTGTCAACTTTGAAATTGGGCTCAATGATTAAGCCGTCGCCATTCTGATGTGAACTTATTAAAATTTAGATGGATTCCGCAAGGTGACTTGATAAATTAAGACAAAAATATATTGTGTAATATATTATATACTACTAATAAGCACGCTTAAAAACTTGTAATATGTTTGATGACAAACACGTAGATTCTTAATTAGTCTACACGAATAAGAACTCATATAAACTTAACCATAATGTTCCCAATTTACAAGACAACAATTAATTAGTAACATAACATTTCAAAAATAGCAACATCAAAAATCTAACATTTTATTACCTCTCTGTTTTCTTAAACAGGGGTAAGGTTGCGTACATTCTGACCGAGTACCCCCATTGAATGGGGATTTACACTCGTTTGTTGTTGTTGTTTCAACTCATATTCTTTCAGCCCACTAAAACACACTCTAAACCTTGAAGCTTACTTAAGCAATAAAATGTCATTGGTAAATGTGTCAGCCAAACAAGATAGTAAACCAATATTATTCCCATCCATACATAAGACAAAACATGAGATTGGGCTATCTTTTTAAAAATAATAAAAAAAAAGGAATTTATCTTCACTTTTGTTGGGTAATAAAAAAACAATTAATTAGTAACATAACATTTCAAAAATAGCAACATCAAAAATCTAACATTTTATTAAAATTTATCTACAAACATATAGAGTTAACAAGTAAAGACCAAAGAAATGCAAAATTTCCCAACTATAACCATATGTGGATATAATAAGTTATATCTTTTATTTTTCTAACTTAAGTGTCAACCTTTATCAATGCCTTTATTACAAATTGTATAAGTTATCTCATTCATATGGTATAATTCCTATTTATATTGTTGCAAATGATCAAGAACCAATTCTAACTTATTGCTCATGAATATTGAAGCTCATATGTTTAGTTCTCCTCTCTGATTTGATAGCTTAGTTGCAAGATTTTAGTGCCTAATACATATAACTAAATCATTAAGTGAATGATTAAATATTGATAAGTGGGACTAAGAAAATGCATGTTTTCAAAAGTTATTTATTTAGTCTCTAAAAAAAAAAGTTATTTATTTAGGTCAACATCAAAACTAATTACTTTTCTCTTTTACGATATGTTCATTAGATATTCACTATTTTATTATTTTAAATTCTCCTCCATTTTCACCAGTCCTCAAATTTACGAAGGCCTTTCTAGCTCTGTAGCACAATTACCTAATTCCCCCTACATGTTTTCCTTTCGATCAAAATAACCTCACGTCTTTAGCTATGTTAACAATGGAAAATATCCTATCATGGTCTCAAAAATCATAGGACCATAAGGGATAGACAAGGACCATTATCAACCATTGATTTAGTCCTAGGTTTAAGGAGGTTGGTTAATCAATTTTATTTTTTTAAACCTTTTATCTTTTCTTTTAATCCCCTATTAACCAGGAAAAAAAAGAAAATTTTGAAGAATGAATTTTTTTCTCGTTAAAAATTAAAAAATTGATTTTCACCGTACTGTTTGGTGCATTTTTGCCGGTGGAAATCTGTGGATAATGGTACTGACAAATTCATGAATAACAAATTCTTGGTACTAAAAATTGTTGGTACGAAAACGTACTTTTATTGTAACAATTTATCGTACCTGATCGAGGATGGAAGTTTCATATAGTTCTTACTAATGTTAACTTTCGTAAGTACAAATGTTGGTAAAAAAATCGAACTGTTGTCATATTATAGGTACAATATCAACTTATTATAGTTACGAAAGTGAGGAAAAAATTGTGCCATTCATGTACTGATTTGTACTGACACTTACACATATGTAAGTACAGAAACTTTAAACTTTATTATCACCGTCAGAACTACAATTGTTGGTACGAAGACGTACTTTTGTTGTAACAATTTATGGGACCTGATCTAGGATGGAAGTCATATATTGTTCTTACTAATGTTAACTTTTGTAAGTACAAATGTTGGTAAAAAAATCGAACCGTTGGGTAATATGAGCCAAACCCGACCTTGTAAAAACATTCAAAAAAAAATTTACGTAATTTTTTTTTTTCGAATTTTTTTTCCTGGCCAAAAGAAAATATAAAAGGTTAAACAAATAAAAACTGAATCAATTACCCTCCTTAAACCTAGGACTAATTGATAATGGTCCTTATCTATCCCTTATGATCCTATAATTTTTAAGATCATGATAGGATATTCACCCAAGAAAAGTTTCTAGCATCACTTTTGGGGCAGAGATTCATTATTTTTGGTGGAAAGAGGGGCAAACGCCCTAGAGATTCATTATTTTGGAATATGTGAAAGATTACATAGTAAAATGAGATACTCTGCGTTTTGGTAGGTGGAAAAAATCTGAACTGAAATCGAATTAAAATGAAAAAAAAACTTAAGAAAATTGAACTGGGCTGGAAAAAAATAAAGAAAATTGAATTAATCTAAAAAATACTGAATGCATATAAAAATTAGGTAACTATGAATGAAAAACACTAAACTGAAGCAAACCGAATTGAAAAAAACTGAACCAAACTAAATTGGAAAAAACTGAATTGTATCACTAATGACGAACAATACACAACGTGTATGCATCAATGGAAATACTGGAGAAGAATGTAACTCGGGAAGAGTTCAAAAATTGGTTAAGTCCCATGTCGTATTTCATGTCTCTTGATAAAAATGACATGTGCTAAATAAGTCATAAATTGTTAGCCAACTGGTAAATAAGTCATAACTTTTGACTACTGCAATACTGTTTTGCTACTGATGTATTCATGTATTGCCTGATCTTTTGACTTTCCTTATAATATTCTACTGAATTATCAAAAAATAAGTCATAACTTGTTCACTAGGTCTTGGGTTGAAACCTCTTGGGGAGCACCTAGTGGAATTAATTTCACGAAAACTGAGGCCGTGCGTTAGGAGGTGCCCTTTAGCCACACCCAAAGAAAGTCTTGTTTGGTTCACGCTTTTATTATTTGTATTTCAAGTGAAATTTCAAATCAATATTTCTTGGAAGTTCTCAAACTTGTTTAGCTTACATAAGGAGAGTTACATTTTTTTAAAAGGGAAAATAGAGATTTCATTAAATAAAAGTCATACGGCATCTACAATCAAAATTGACATCAACGAGATATGAAATCAATAGAGAAAAATACATTCGATAACAAAAACTAACTAGCAGCATCCCTCCCTTGTCGAACGACTTCCTTTTCATCGATGTCTTCAGTTTAGCAGTCTTTTTCGGAAGAGCCCTATATAGCTTTGAAGAATGTCTCGTTCTGCTATTGATCTTTCCATCTTGATGAACATAACTCTTTGTAGATCCGTTTGGCCATTGAACTTTATAATAACACTTACTCTCATAACTGAAAATCTTACTATATATCGAAGGGAGTACTTTTATTCTACTAATACTAAAAGAAATAATAAGAATTTGAACTTTTGGGGCTTTTCCATTAGTATATAAAGCACTAATGCGAGCCCATAATGGAGGCTAGGGTTTTTCTTTCTTGAGAGAGAATGGAGGAGGGAGAGAGGAGGCTAGAAACTGCATCCAGTACTACATAAGGAGAGTTACTTCCTTCAAAGTGATGGAGTAAGTAGCATTTTATATGATTTGGTATTGAGACCCAAATAGAGGGATCGAGCACTTAAAACTAAGGGCGACTATAATTAATAACAAAAACATTAGCTTTGAACATGTTCACCATTTAGTGTCGTAATACAAGGAGTATTACTCAAGTGATTCTTTATAACAAAAGAGGAAAAAACGACCGAATATCGTTTAATAGAAGTGTTTAGGACAACGTTTTTAAAACTAGAGTGGGCACCGAACAACTTTCCTTACTGTTTCTTGAAAAATCAAAACATATAGAGAAAAAGCGGTTTGAACCATAATCAAACCAATCAAGCTATCAATTTGTGGTTTAATAGTGGATGTGATATATATTGTTAAATTGGGTCCAATGAGAGGTGTCATAAACTTGTGAGGATCCAACTCAAAACCAATAGACTATGAGTGGATGACAGTCACTCACTTATATACACCTCAAGACCACTACGAATTATCAATGTGGAACATAAGCCACCACAATACTCCAACACCCCGCCTCACGCAAAGGGCCACTATGGGCCGACCACTTTGGGCCTGAAGTATGGATATACCTCTTTGGGTGTCACACGCGCGTGGGCTTAACTGGAGGAAATTAAACTGAAAGTCTCGCCTCATACAAATGCCACTTATGGGCTAACAACTGTGGGCATAATGGGGAATAACAACAATACAAGCTAAAGGCCCGCTCTGATACCATGTTAATGTTATGTTTAAAGGATCAAGAGAAGTCCACAACACTAGAGATGTTCCAACCTAAAACTAATTGGTGATAGGTGGAGGGACTCCCTAAGTTATAAACAACTCAAAGTTTTGTCATTTGATCAATGTTGGAGAAAGTCCCTAATATATCTCAGCAGATATGGTTTTCAAATCACTACTTTCAAGGTAAGTATTTCTTACAAATTCATAAAAGTAATCCTTACTTCAAAATATTATTTTATAAGTTCATAATCAAATATAAAATAATGGTTGGTGCGAATGATTCAATATTCTCCTTTTACTATAAAGGTTTTGGGTTCAAGCTTGCAAATAGACATTATTCTTCTTTGGTAAAGAACCCTGAAGTCCTTAGTTAATTATTTGCATGGTTGATGTGAATGATTTAATATTCTCATTCTTCTACAAAGATTTTATGTTTAGGCTTGTGAATAGTCATTTTTCTTCTTAAATAATGAGAACCGTGAAGCGTTTAATGAGCTGATCCACCCAAAAAGGTATTTTATTTTTAAAACAAAAGGCTTATGAAACCTAGTCGATTTATTGGGTCATTATTAAATGATTATATTTCTTACAAAATGTTTCCAATAAAATGTTATTTTGTGATCTATTAGTTTTAGAATTATATCTACTATATACTTAAATAGATAAAAGTTGGTGGAGTATGTTTATTGTAACCATATTGTGGATTTGATCGATATGAAGAATTAAACCCTTTGTAACTTTGTTAATAACAGTTTGCCCAAAAAATTAATGGCCATCTTGTGCCATGAAATATTAAGTTAATTTGA
>ONZK01001755.1:8633-31619 GCA_900322385.1 Pharnaceum exiguum | reverse complement strand
CATATAGACATTATTATTATTATTATTATTATTATTATTATTATTATTATTATTATTATTATCATCTAGGTAAATTATTAAAATTAGGTGTCGTTATAAAAAAGTGGATCTGTTTTACTAACTCGCTATAAAAGTATTAGTACTCCCACTTTGTGTACATTATGCCAAAAAAGCTTTGTCACGTTTAAAACTTTGTAATTTTTTTTTTTAAAAATAAAAAAGCTAGTACCCAGCATGTATGGAATAATGCACATTTAGTGGACTTGACTTTGAAATTGTGGAGCATGAAGCAAATTAAAATGTCTCGTAAAAATCTCCAAGCACTCAAGATACATGATCATCGCGCTACCAATTATTGCGAGTTCATGATCATCCCTTTTTCGTTCCACCAGTTTTTGAAATGACATAAAAAGATTATTATTGTTGCAACGTGAAACACAGACAACGTATTAGGAATACATTAAACCATTAACAAAATAGCACAATCCCTTGATCAGAGGTTTATCCTCGTGTTTTAGGTTTGAGATTAGATTATTAAGCTTACTGAGACAGACAAAAATTATGATTGTTGGACCTACAACTTCGATGTCGAGCTTATGCTTCCATTGGTACTATTAGTCAATAGTAGTAGTTGCATAATTCAATGGTCCAATATAATCTAAACAACAACCTCGCTTCAAAAAGAGATGAAGAAAGTCCTTAATTCCAAAACAATCATCATGCTGTAGTTATCTTTTTACTATACGGAACTATGGAACATACTTTTTGCCTCAGCATATGACAAAGATTAGAGACAGTGTTAGTTAAGTGAACTTAGCAGCCGTTTAGTTTAGTTCTTTTGCATTCACCTTTTTCCGCAGTAGGCAGCAGACAGGAGGATAACGGGTTTCAAGTTGAAACTACTTACTATCAAGCACTTTACTACTTTGGTAAAGAAAATTTTAACTAGCTTGAACAATTAATTAATTAATGCGATCTTCCATATCAAACAAAGAAGGTACTTAATGTAATCACAGTTCACAGGCAGAACAGTCATTGAAAATTTACTTTGTACAGTGTAAAATAATATACTCAGCAACTAGTCGAGCAGGAAATGTAAAAGTAAATTTCATACTAAAATGTACGTATATATGGAAATGATATATCGATCTATTAATCAAGCTAGCGGGAGGTGATCGATCCCTATGTTCAATTTCCATCCTACATATATAAAATTTCCTCTAAACAGTGGCTAGTCTGGCTTACCATAAACCCGCGTGTGAAAAGTTTGCACATCGCTTTTGTGATACTTTTTTGTACTATAGCTTGCAATTGCATTGGTTCTAGCTTGGAGAAATCTCATATTACCCAAACTTTGTGTTGGATCCTCTTCTTTACCTTGTATAGTTGTAGTTAACTAGTATCAATTTTGATGTAACATGCATAACCGAAAATCTTATATTGATAGGATATGATGGTTTATTGTATGGAAAACAAGATTCATTGTCTACAACAACAACATAGCCTTCATTCCACAATTGATTGAGTTTGGCTTACACGGGCCAAAATGAATTCAATTATTACTATTATTGTCCACTGCTAATGAGTTATGATAATCATATGAGAGGTCCATAGATCAAGATTCTTAGAGAGTGAAATGGTTAATGGTTTCCATGCAAATATGTCTTCATATGCGCGCAAAGAAACCGAAAGCACTGGACCAATTGTGACAAAGATAAGAGTGGTCCTTAACCTTTGATGTTCCATTGCTCAGAAAGGCCACCTCGAAAAATTCTCCCTCCCGCAATCATATTAACCTCCTTTCCTTCTCCACACCTCTTGTAGTTAAACCTGAACCTAATAAAGCAAGAATATGTTCACATAACTAGCTGGGGCTCATGATCGAACGACTATCTCTAGTTCTAACGGTACGTATGATATGTAATCAAGCTGACTAAAAGCTACTCGTGTGATGGACTGAACTTTATAAATTTTGAATTCACTAATTAGAACTCTTTTTTTTTGTGCTTCATTGCTTCGATCAATATGCATGTTCTCTTGAGTTATGTTCTATACTTCCTACTACAGCCGGAAAGAAGATACCGCAGTCCAACTAGTAATTGAAATTCACCCTCCAAAAGGCCTTGTGCCCTTGATTGTCAAAATCTTTTAATTTTGTTGGATAGCGAGTCAGTTAATTAGTTACCTAGCTACTTACCTAGCTACTCAATAACTCCAGATAGCTAGAACGAGCAACTCCGAGCAGAAGATACTACTCGTAATCAGTAGCTTTAACCATACGTGAGGGCATGAATATAATGTCCTAGCTAGATTTCGATGATCTATACCGTCAAATAATAGAATTAGGTATTATTGTACGTGCATGGGAGAATTGTTCGATATTAATATTTCAAAACACTTTTAAAATTAAAACATCAATAAATATTTTGCGTTTCAGCTTTGGTGTCCCATAATGGTGTGCCAATTTGTGTATCACTTTAATTTCGACCATTCATGATTTATTAATCCATTAATTAAATTCATTAACAAATCACGAAAGACTAAGATTGAAATTGTACGCAGATTATAACAACATTTGGGACACCAAAGCCTCTATATTTTGTTGTACTTCCATCGATCTCTCCTCTTCTTCTAACTACTTTTGTTAGTTGATGTACAAGAATGGAATATTAGATTTTGCTTAACGCGGTTATGTGGCTAAAACGATTTCGGATTCTCTTAGGACGGAAGTTAATTACCACTAGGAAGTATAATAATAAGCTAAAATTTGATGGCGTTTGCATCTTTCTCATGTGAACTTGATATTGAAAAGTAGTAAAAAGGCAACTTGGAGCTTCCACTATGGTATATGGCGTGCTTTAGCAACACTTGGAAAGGCTCATAAACGAGAGTTAAACAGACTTTTTAGAGCCTTTAATTGGGACCCAATGACGCTAATAAACCAACTTAAAAGAAAAAAAAGCGTTTTTGTCCTACTCACGATGATGTGGAGGTACTTAGACTACCATGACTTGACCAAGAAACCCACTTATTCCTCCATCAATGTATCCAAAGTTACGAAGCAGTACTCCTATTGGCAATGTTTTTTTTGGCGAATGAATGAAAAGTGGTGTTGCTCATTGCTAAAAGCTTGCAATCTTCCGTTAGGATTTCTAGTGCGTTCAAATTGGTTCACCGCACAACGAAAAAGGTAGTATCATTAAGCCACAATTTTTAAGATCAATGATTCAAAGTCACTATGTGATATGGTACTTACAGAATGAATGGCTCAATATAATTATCTTCCAACAAAATGATCATGCGAGCGAAGACACTGAGAGAATGAGAGATTATTAGAAACATATATAATGCTCTACATAGTTGTTGTTGAGAAGATATTGCCTCTATATAATGCTCTACATACTTTGATAACATTTTGTCATAAGATGCATGAGAATCAACCCTAGCCCAGCTCTCTTGCAATTGTTCGTCGAAAAAGCGCAATTTAATTAAAATTCTATTAAAACATCTTCAACTTTAATTGAAATGTTAGACACAAGAGAGTATGCAAAAGGACATACAAGTTAGCTTACAATCAAAAAGATTGAAGGAACATGCCTAGATATGCACATAAAAACATCTGTTGTTTTGTTTTTTTTTTATAAAATGAAATCATCAATATGAGGGTTATTCTTATGATTAAATATTACATTAATAGTTCTAAATAATTTCTTTTTAGTTATTAAATGAACTAACAGATTGTAGTTTAATAAAGAAAATGGTATAATGAAACCGAACTAAGAAATGGATTAAGTATAGAGACTAAGCCACTTAGGCCATTTTCTTTACCAATTTTTTTCTTCTCAAAATACTTCAATTTAGTTTAGTGCAACTTTAATCAATTTATTTCAAGTGAGCACGGTATTCGTAATCTCGAGATCAAGTATGTAGCAATAAGAAGCAAGAAAAAAAGAGTGGATGAAAGCCACGACCGCGATGAGGAGATGTCAGTAATATAAAAATACGTATTATTCATTTGAGGATTTCTATTAGTTATTAGTCATATTGTAGACATGCTAATTTGTATCTGGTTTTATATTCTTAAAAAGGTATTAACTTCCTAAAAGCCAAACATTGAAATTTTGATAAACAATTAAACACATGAAGTCTCTAACAGAGTCACTAGCAAGAATTCTAGCGGGAAGAAATGATGAACAGAACAGGTTTAAATGTGAACAAATGATATGAAAATGGTCGTTAATAATTTAAAAACAAATGACAAACAAAAAGGTCCCACTAACTTTGGAATTTTGGAGGGTAACACCAGACAAGCAAACACATTATACCTTTCGGTGTCTGTAGTATTTTTGTATCAGACTGCTTTCTCTCCCATCACCTATATATATAGCACCCTCTTTCCCCTCTCTCTTTCCCTCTACACATTGTTCCAATTTTCCTGATCATTATTTGACTTAAACTAATTAATTGATCAATATTAGCTTCTGGGTACTTTCAAGTTTGGATCTTTTTGCCTTTTTGCCTTGTTTTTCTTATAGTTCACCTAGTTTTAGCATCTGGGTAGTGCTTAGTTTTTTAAAATTCTGTGTAAATTGGCTAAAGTTTCAATCTTTTTGCCATTTTAGCTTGTTTTTCTTGAACTTAAGTAAGTTTAAGCATCTGGGTAGTGCTTAATTTTGGATATTTGTGGGTAATTTGTTTAAAGTTTTCGTCTTTTTTTTTGTCTAATTTGGGTTATAAATTTAGTGGGGGGGAAGTAAATTCTTGACCCACTAAATCTAAATTGAAGAAATTTAGAGGAAAATGATATTGTTCTACAAAGGAAACATAATATTGTGGGGAATATTTGCCATTCTTGAGGCCAAATTCTGTGTGGAGAAAAGCTTTTACTTTTGGATTTTCCAAATTTTCAACAGGTATAGTGTTGGCACTTAGTTGAGATTGGGACACTCACCACTTGCTTGTAGAATTGCTGCTAGTCTTTTGTACCTTTCTTCTCCTTCTTTTACCTTGTTGTTAGAGGTGACTTTGGTAGTTAAGAGCCTTTTAGAGGAAGTGACTAGCATAAAATGGGAGCTGCAGCATTGCCACCGGGTTTTCGGTTTCATCCCACTGATGAGGAGCTTGTTGGTTACTACCTGAAAAGGAAGGTTGAAGGGCTTGAGATTGAGCTTGAAGTTATTCCTGTGATTGATTTTTACAAGTTTGATCCATGGGAGTTGCCAGGTATATAGTTCAGTGTCAATCAGTAGTTTAGAAGTTCAAAAATGCTGATCAATTTCATGTGTAAAAGATCCTAATGTAGCTAGATTAGTGTCAGCATTCTACATTGCTGGTGGTTTATGTTACCAGAAAGATGGACCTTTTATCTTTTTTCTGGATATTAGCAATTATTCTCCTCAATTATGCAGTAATGTAAGGTTGCTTTTCTGTGGGGCATCAACTTTTGTGTTAGTAAAGCGATTTGAATTGGCTTTGTTTTGAATTTTCATCATTTGAAAGGATGACAAAAGTCTTAGTATGATTAGAAAGTATCTTGATCCTTTTTAACAACTTCAAATGTTTAATTGGCTTGCAGAGAAATCCTTTCTACCCAGACGAGATATGGAGTGGTTCTTTTTCTGTCCACGCGACAGGAAGTATCCGAATGGCTCACGTACAAATAGAGCTACCAGAGCTGGATACTGGAAAGCCACCGGAAAAGACCGTAAAGTGGTTTGTGAATCCTCTGTGACTGGATACCGTAAGACCCTTGTTTTCTATAAAGGGCGCGCTCCTTTGGGTAACCGAACTGATTGGGTTATGCATGAGTATCGCCTGTCCGATGATAATTCACCACATGCTCTGGTAAGGAAGACTGACTAACCCTAATGTTGCCTTGTCTGAACTTCTAAAGTAGTAGAGTAACTCTAAATCATTCTATTTCATGTGTCATTTTCAGGGAGCTTTTGCTTTGTGCCGTATTGTCAAAAAGAGTGGTTTCAATGAAGAGGTGAAATCTAAAAGGGCTGGAAGCAGTTCGAGTAGTCAATACTATGCCTCTACAGAGGTTTCAAACGACCCCTTGAGCATCTCCAGTGACAATCAATACAATGGAAGTAACTATTCCACTCCCAATTCGTCTCCATATGTCACACCAAGGGCAGAGTATGAGCCAACAACTTCAATGGGAATCAGCTCTCCTAGCACATGGGTCTCCCCTGAGCTGATTCTTGATTCCTCCAAGGTAAATGAGCAATTACACTATAAAAGTTTAAGAACTCCGGTGTCGTTTTTTTAGGATGCTGATGAAATAATTGTCTTTGTCACTATGATTGATACAGGAATACTCACAGGGCCAGATTGTGTCATCTGATGGCCTTCCGCAATCTGACTTTCAGAACACAATGACTTCATGGCAACCTTATCAGCAACAAGGTATTTCTCCAAGTTCATCATACTCGAATTTCACGGATGTTGAACAATTCGATGATCTCAGTCGAATTACCTGCATGTCACCCTACTCGGCTAACATGGATTACATGAACTATTCTGGAAATGTGGATGGGTTCTTCTATGATTATGATGCAACCAATTCATTAAGCTATCAAAATCCCTTCTGAAAGTGAAAACATCACCAGCAAGTCCCATCTGAAAGTGAAAACTTTCACTAGGAATCACCAGCAAGCCACACTTCCTGCATTGTAGGGTAATTTTTCGTTTTTTTATGTGCTGCTATGCCAAGTCCCAACTGGTTCTCCTACTGTCACATATGGAGTATTATGTAGAACCATCCAAGGCTCCGCCTTTTTACGTTTGTTCTTGGATCATTCCAATAGAATATGCATCTTCAAAAGACTCATGGGGCAAATGTGTTGGAATCAGTTGTACGAGTAACATCCTAGTGACAATCACTTTTTACAGACTGCCCTAGGATACTATCTACTCTCTCTATTTTCCTTAATTTTTAACCGTATTTCAGTTTACTTAGAGTAACTACATTTATTGAAGCTTTGTACTTCTGTATCTTTCCTATTAGTTCAAATATATCTATGAAGCAAAATGTATTTTTCACCTTTTTATTATAACAGTGAATTGCTCTTCATAAGCTTGTCTGTCATCATGATCAGTTGCGTCTTTATGACACAAAACTATACTCCACATTTCAGTTAAAGATCCATTTACATCAAAATTTGATTGTAACACAGTTATTGTATCCAGTTGAAACATATATTCAATAACTGAGCGTATATTGATGAAGTGCTTGTAATATCATCGCGGGAGCAGATCACACGTTTGTCCATTAGTTTCGAAGTGAACTAGCATATAACAGAGCTTATTAGAGCAGTTTTTTTAACCTCGTCACTGCTCTTTCACTTGTGATATTGTCCTCCATTCAAAGTTCATTGATTTGATGAGAACTCATTCATATCTTGTTGGCAATGTAGTAACAATAATGATACCCCCATCCCCCCAGTTACACAACTTATGACAGAATGCTGCATTAACAGACATCTTCATACATCCTGACGCCTCTCGAACGGCTTCCTCAGCCAATTCTTGGATGTCATGAGACAGTGCATCCACAAATTCTCTTAACATCACATTATTTTGGCTCAATCATTGAATGATGAGATTCCATAATGTGTCCCTTTAATGAAAAGAGCAGCAGTTAACCTGAAACTGTTGCTTTTAGCTTTTTGCTCTTGTTACTCAAACTTGTAAAATGGGATCCTATATGTGTATGAATACAGCTTTGGAAAAAGGCTTTAACCAATTGTAGTGTCATCCTCAGCTTTTCATGTTCTTTTGTCTGAGTTATCATGATAAGGTTTTGCATTACAGTCCTGCATCCTTTATATCTGCCTTTCCTTTTTGTCCCATATCCTTTCTCTTTTAGCTGTAGTTCTTATTCTTGTAAATTTTCTAGTTTAAGAGCTCTTTCCCATCTTCTCACCATATCTTTTGCCCTTTTGTCTCTCTTTCCGCTTTAATGTTTATAACCTTAATCGACAGTTGATGATCAAGTTGCCTATTTTGTTAGCTACCTACGACAGCAAGCAGTCAATAATCACTCACTCTCACTTTCTTGCTTCATGTATTCATACTGATTCTCGGGTTACTTGCTTCCAGTTTCTATGTATCAAGGTTGTTTCACAGTAATGCATCAATTTGGATACACTCATATGACCAGCATTTTAGCATGGTGTGATCGAAAATCCTGTGCCTCATGAAAAATGCATGTTTAAGTACTGACATGTACAGATCAAACCATATATATATACTAGAAGTTATGTCTTTGAACTCTGGACTTCTTACGCCGGATTGTGCCATCAGAATTACAGAAGTGATAAGGTGATCTTCTGAGCGTCAGTGTTTCAGCAGCAGCTATCAAATTACAGCTAAAATCCTAAATGTCATTTTTGCTAAAGCTATTGCTTTAACCTTTTGAACTGTATGAATGCATTCCTACCTGTGCCACTTTAAGACTAACGTATGAATCCAGCTTCAGGAAAGGGACAGGACTGCACAATCAGCTTCTGATATCTTTTTCCCGTTCTTTTGCTTTGTTTTCTGTCTGTGATGTTTTTACTTTTTTTTAGCGCGCTCAGCGTTTTCTTCTTTCATTCCCCACTGTCTAGATTGATCAAATGTCATGTTTGTGCAATTGTGCTGAAGTACCAGTTTCTACAATAAGCTTGAGTATCTGATTTGCTTGTCAGAATGTTTGAGAACACAATATGAACAACTGCACTATATGAAAAAAATGTCAGTCTTCTGTCCTTCAATGTCTTGTAACTCCTGATGCAGCAACTCTTAACATATTGGTCTAACAATTGGGCGCCCTTTTGTTTTCTAGCTTTCGGACATGTCCCGACTTTTTGTACATCAGTTCATGAAATCTATTCTAATAACTACCCTACTTTACGTGGGAACGCCGTGATTAAAATTTCAAGATCATTGTCATAGTGGAAGGGCAAAAGGGAAAGCAGCGACCAGTTGATGTCAGCAGAAGGCTGCAAGCCAATGGATCATCCTGGCAAGTTATAATATTCTGCCTTTGGACGAAGTTTTCGAATTATTTTCATATTGCTCTTTATTTCCCTTCAGCAAGAATCTGATAAAAGCTAGAGATGGTAAATAATGGAGCTTTAATCAAAAGCACTGAAAAGGGGCAACATCACTATGATCTTTTTGCTTATACATTCCAAGATTCTTAGAAATTGGATTATATTCGCCGCCCCCTAAGAAGTAAGAACTCTTTTTATTACAGCTATATAGCCTACAACTTGATTGTGGAGCTTGGAATAAGTTCAGAAATCCCCCTTCTGCCACATACTGAGAGTGAAGGTTAATAAATGTGACTACTTTCAGGAGAGCCCTTTTGTGAATAATGTTTAATAACCTTGCTTTTCAGTGTTTGGATGAATAAAAATTAGGTCAGGAAGTGTCAACCTCTAGTTGTAGATTATGTAAACAGCTAGCTCTGATTATATTAAGTATGATGCTTTTTGGACTAAATTGTTTATCCTTTGCATGAAAACCCATCAACGCAGTAAGTGCTTGTGTTCATGTGAATTCACACTAAAGATTAATTAATGCCATGTCTCAGATGAAAAGTACTTAATCCACATAATTGATGCCTAGTTAGAGATTTGATATACATAGTTTGAACAGATAGAAAAAAAGGCTAGATTGTCTTCATCATTAGATTTACTTGTGTAACAAAAAGACTATGCATTAATATAAGCTTGCAATTTCAGGACTACAGAAGACTTCGACCTCCTCAAGTGTGACCTTGGTCTCATCTCCAAAGATAGACTCCTTTCCATCTGGTCTCTTAGCATAGGATAATCCTAGCCTAGACCTTGCTTGCCTCAAGTCACCTACACCTGAATTTGTTTCTGGCCCAGCAAACCCGCCCATAACGGGCGATAGGGGCGGCCCTATAAGTAGGCCGTCAGCTCCAAATTGCGGGCCTCCACGACCATAGTCGAAAAGGGCAGCGCCACTGCCCCCAACTTTGGGTAGTATTATAGGGTCAGGGCTGTTTCCATCCTCTGGCCAATAGAACAGGAAAGCATCAAAAGTCTCATAGTAATCATCTGTGCTTCTGTATCCTTCTGGATTAAATGCACCAAACTTGAAGGGCTTGTTTGTGTAGCCTATAATGACACAAGGACCCTTGAAGTCACAGCAGTTGTGGAACTTTGTTGCACTGAATCCATCAATGCTTGCCCTGTAACAGCATTTCAGTTCCCTTCCTGCTCATCAGTATGTGAAAACAAGGAAATGAAGGAATATCATAAATAAAGACTATTCATGCAATGAAATTTACTGAGCTTAACTATACCATTTAGAAATGTTTTGGAGACTAAAGAAGGTGGGAATGGAAGATCAATATCATGGTACTTAGGCTGTGGCTTCTGATCAACATTTTTGCTTTTGCCAATATTCCATCCGAATAAGGCTCTTGGGCTTGTTCTCCACCTGTTGTGTACAGAGTTATTTTTTTGAGTGATGTAGTATACAGAGTTTGATAAATTACAAGCCATTGGTTTACTCAGATGTAAATTATCAGATGGCCAGCTGACCACCCATTATGTCTAGGTTTCATATATGAGATGCAAAATATCTTATCCTTGGATGTCCACAAATTTTGCAATTTGACATTCTAACTCTTGCTGTTGGGTCCATAACTTGATAGAACATATTCGAGCTAGTTAAGCCTTAAGCAAGTTAGCATTATGCAACCAAAATGATAAAGGCTTAGTATTAGATTTCATGAGTACCTAGGATTATAGGCTTGATGCATAAATGTTCATGTTAAGATGTCTCTCAGAAACTTTGAATTGAACTTCTTTTTATTTTTGGATCGGATTACATAATAGGGATTTTGAACCCATGGAAGCTAAGATCAATCTACCTGTTCCCACATTCTGCAATATAAATGGTAATAGTATTAGCACTTTGTGTTTTTTAAAAGAAAAGAAAACAAAAGCTCTTCATACAGTCATACTTCATGGCTTTGCTGTATTGTAAATCATAACTAATACTGCATCAAATCATCACTGTTGTAAACTCTGTTAAATATATTTGTGATGATGTCACCAATAATCAACAATTGGGTCCTTAGCTCAGTGGTAGAGCATTTGACTGCAGATCAAGAGGTCACCGGTTCGAACCCGGTAGGGCCCTTTTTACTCATATTTTGAGTGCAATCAAAGTAATAAGCAAGCCACATATTTTGAGTGCAATCAAAGTAATAAGCAAGCCTGACCAACATTTAAGATGCTGGCAATGGCAAGTTCATTTGGTTTATTTTGATCTATGTTATCCAACATTCTGATTTGAATGAAGTAGAAGCATTTCAAAATACACAATTCCATTGATTATCAGGATTTGTCAAATGAAGGCATACATACATTTCGGTACAATTTTTTTCCTACTCTCAAGGTTAGAGCATTGGTTCATAGGGTGTGCTTTGCCAGCCCTTCACTCAAACCCATTGGATGGCAAATTATTTTGCAACCCATCCTCAATAGGTTTCTCATCGCAATTCACCACAACTTCGTCTCCTGGCTTAAACTCCTTGAAATGAGCTATCCTCCCAAGCTCCTCCACTTCCTCAATGACATGATCCAACCTTGCCACTGTCTCCACTAATAATGACGCGAAAGCAGCAAAAGGGAGAGCTTCAGCAAACTCCAAGCTTGTGATAGCTATCTTGCTTAACGTTGGCCTCAGCATCTTCTTCTCTCCACCTCCATCTTTGTTTGGCCATCGTTGTAGGTTCTCTTTTTTCCTTCTCCACTCGAGCAATGCAGACGTGTCGGTCCTGATGAAGAAACAGAAGGGGAGAATGTAAATCAGTAGCGCCACTATTTTACTACGCACGTACCCCTGAGTTTCCTAGGACAGGCTTATAGTGCTCAATGAAGTATGCAATTATTAGTCAATCAGTAAAATGTGTAAGAGAACAACAATAAAAGTGAAAATATGACAGTAATCACTCTTCTTTTACAACAGACATGATGAAGTAATAAAAACGAGTGTAATAATCAGGGGCCCAATACCTGACGCTTGATAAAGTGGTGGTGGGAGGCTTTCTATCTCCCGCTGCTGCTGCAAACGCAAGTAGGTGAGGGTTGTTTTGGGGAGGACGGTGGTTGTTATCAACGGTTGGGTTAAGGAATAGACGAGGTTGAGACTTTAAGGCAGTGTCGAGGTCTTGTAAGGCCTGATGGAGGTGGTCAGAGAGGATGGATGGAGAGCAATGACGACGATTTCTTATGCTGTTTGCCAATTCTTTTAAAGCTATTGAGACTTCTGCTGCCAGGCGGATGCAAGGGTCCTTGAACAGTGCACGGACTGCTTTTGGAGTCTGCAAATATGTTAGAAGCTTTGAATACCTTGACACAAAATTCAGTTCACTCCAAATGTGCAATACTACAAGTAGTTATGATGCTGGCGAATCTCAACGAGCAGGTATGAACCAAGACTGTACTGTATCGCCTACATCAAATCGTGCTAAACTAGCTGGCATAGTAGTGCTAACTTGTTTAAATTTGTGGACCATCAGCTAGATGCAGCACACTGCCTTATTATTCCTATATATGAAAATTGGTGATGATTCTTATTCTCTTGGAAGCAGACATAGGAGGTATCATCAGGGCATAATTTCGACACAAAGTTACCTGAATTTCGGTCTGCAGACAACCATGCAAGGCGACAACAGTGTATCCAAAATGGCGCAGAACTGCTCCCACCTTTACATACTGTTGCCATGGGAATTTGAAGCAAAATCTGGAATGTCGGGGCTCCCAGCTCGCATACAATGCCTGTGAACAGGACAACAGGTATCAAGCTTTCTAAATTGACTTCTACAGTATTTTTTTCTTCTTTTGGTTAGAAACAAATTAATGAAAGAACCTTTTGCCACACAAAGCCCCTCAATGTTGTCAAAAAAAGAAAAAAAAACGCCCCTAACTAATAAAGACTAGAAGTATAAAGTGGAAATTTAAGCTAGTAAATTTACCAAGGCCTCATCAGTTGATTTTGAATCTAAAACTGCCTTATAGATAGGATCATCTGAAGTCTTGTCTTCGGCGCCTTCTGATGTAGATTCATCGAAGTACTGATTCACACAAGCTGCATTTTCATTTCCATGTCAAATATTGTCATTGGTTTCATCCTACCTCTCCAGGGTCCAGAGAGGCTCATATAGAAGATTTAAAGTGCATGGTCTATTGGTGGTGGAGGTTAAAATTTTACCTTCAATTGATCTAGCCAGGCCATCAAGTTTGGAGGCTGTGCAGTTATGAAGATCTTCTCCTGACCAATGCGGAAACACCAAGAGACACATCAAGAGGCAAATAGCACAGCCAATGGAAATTGTGTATAATCGTTGCTGTGCTATCTTGAGGACATCGTTAACACGATAGCTTGACACAGTAATCAAGTTGAATGTCAGCAAGAAAATGACTACTCCATAATCATAGTTCATCTTTATGTAAGGAATGAATCGTATGTATGTTGCTAGTGCCCCTGCAAAACAGAATTGTTAAAGTACTTCTCAGATATCAGTTGACGAAAAAGATGTCGCACCCTAAACTTATGTCAAAATCAAACAACTTTCTAATTCAAGAAAAAGAAAGCCTACCAATCAGAAAAACCGCAGTGCCAATAAAAACTGCTCGAAAAACGCGAGTAGACTCATTAGCAATGAATTCAATGAAAAAAGCTAGTGATCCTGCCAAGATGGTGCCAAGTCCTCTGTTGAATCCCTTACACAATGTTGCTCCTGTATGAAACATTACATCCATATATAAGTTCACTTAAGCTACAAGACTACAACATATAAACACAACTTACACGAGATTGCAGAAACATACCAGCTGTAAACTCAAGCACTACGACGACAGTCATGACAGCCCAAATAGCATTCTGGCCAATGCCATTGAACAAAGGCTCTAGCAAGTACAACAAAGACACTAATGTCAAAGATAACCCGACTTTAAATGCATGGATCACCCTCCTAGGATCTTCACGACCCACCCTCCAGAAAGTTCTCCATATATGTTGAGGAAATTTCCTTACTTTTTCTCTATAGAACCTCATCATGTCATTCTTGTTAAGCCATTCCTTAGATGTCAGCCTAGTTAGTCCAATACACATGGCCCCTGAATTGAGCATTGGCTTGCTCTTTCAGGGGCTTAGATAGCTAGTAATTTAATAACAGTATGTTAAAAGTTTCTTTTAGAAGACTGACAGATCTCAGACATGGTATTTATAAATGAAAATTTGATAGTGACAAAGCAAAGTAAGCAATGCAAATGCAACATAGTCATTTTTTATAGGTTGGTGGGCATCAGATTTATTGGGTGGTTTGTGGACTATATGGAAGTTCTGGAGTTTAATGTCTGTCACAATTTCATAGCAGCAAGACTTGTACCTTTACATGAAGGAGGGAAAGATGATAGTGATACTTTTTTTCTCTCATACTCACATGCCTTCCAATAAAAGTACGGCTTTCAGTAGCTAACAAAGTCAAGAGTAAAAGTTCTAAAGAGCATGAAAAGCTACATTTCTTGTGAATGCCTCGTGGAGTCTATTGGTGATTTTCAGATCTCAAGTCAACCAGAATGCTGATTTCTGCGTAGAAATGATGAGGATGCTAACATTAATCATCATTCTATTCTTGTGGTCGTAAATTTAGTAAGTAAACCATTGATCTACAAACTCGCCCGCAGGGATGAGTTTCAGTCTTCCAGAGTTGCAAGGACCACATTGCACACTGAGCTTTGTTGAATTGTTGTACAGTCCTTACTCCTTACTGTATTAGTTATTACGGAGTTGTATGAAATTAACTTGGATATCATCAGACAGATTAATTGGACACATTTGTGCAACAAAAAAAAATCATACAGTTTATAAGTAGATATATCAAATATCGAGAGAAATTTTGTGGTTACGATTTCACATTGAAGGTACGGTTGTGTATACGCTTCTTATCGATCTCTGTACACGCCAACAACAACAAAAATAAGAGAGTAGAAAGCAGTTCCTATTACCAAAATGACAGCAGCTACGCTGAAGACTTGCAATCATAATGGTCAATCATTCCCACTACCATTAATGTTGTAGCAAACTAGCAACCGATTGCAAGTTTCACGAGTAAAAGATACTGGCCTCATACTAGCAAAAAGGAGGAAGGAAAAACTCTCCTTATCATTTTTTTCCCCTTTTCATGATCGTTAAGTTCTTCTGCCTTTTCCCCTCCGTGGCTACGTGCCCACTTAGTTTAATTTCTATGTTTTTTTCACTGTCACAACTCACACGGGATGCATATTGTTAACCTAACTTCAGTGCCATCTGCGATGCAGAATGGTATTTCAATGGAGTTGGTTGCTTGCTCTGATCTATCTATCTCTCAGTCACAGCTGGTTACGTTGCAGCCTTGCTGGTATTTGATTTTGCTTAGATGCCTTCTTCACCCGTGCATTCTCACCCTAGTCACCCTATTGACTGCTAAGTACAAGTTTGAACTGATCTTATGCCATTTGTCTGAATTTCACATATCATAATGTGGCACTGATAGAACTTTTGGTCTCCAAAACATGAATGCTGAAATCAAGTGCCCTCTACTAGCTCTCTCCTACGGAGATACGGAGTATCTCTTTTCACCATTTTATACAATATACTCCGAATACATGAAGACATCATAGACCGTCAACCCCCGACAAATAATTCGAGTTCGAACCTCAACGTATGCAAAGACCCTCATTAGGAAACTCACCCACCACAGCCAGGTGTCGACCCATGTCGGATCCGAATGTAGTTGGAGCGAAGCTACCGTGAACAGAGCGGGCAATAAAATAAAATAAAAAACCCGAAGAATAAGCCAAATATGTTTGACAAAATCCTCAAGACCTCAACTATACGTCTATAATGTACTTTCTGTTGTGACTTTCTCATTAAATAGAAATGTAATATATGTTCATATTTTGCCTTTACTCAATAGCTACCCAACGGATTGAATGACAGCGGATTGAGAATGAAAGATTAACCAAGTAGGAAAGTAAGAAACAAGAGGTACCAAGATTGCTAGCTGAGCATCAGATTCACCGAGATGCTTTAGCAGAGAAGATCCAAATTTGCCCTGAAAGAGATACAAACACCCAAGTCCTATGCTCCTACTCCAAAGCCAACGTTCCAGTCTCCGTTGGGCTATAAACAAGCACTTTAGTTTGACATACATCATCACAACGGACTTGAATTTCAAGAACAAACAGAACACTTCTACAGCTTCCTCCCCACAGTTATGAAAGAATAAGCCAATATATCTACAGCAATTTCTCTAAAAGGGAATAAAAAGATATAGCAACTATCCAACTCCGAAAATGCCACTAAACAAACACAATTATTTTTCAAGTATTGCAATTAACTCCTCATATATCTATGAAAAAAGCACAGCTGTATATTTACCAGCCTACCAGGGCTGAGTTCTCAATGTTACTGACAAAATAGTGGCACAAGGAGCCACATACCAGTCATTATTCTCTATCATGTTTTCCTTCATTTGAAGCAGAAGCCATGTAGAAGAGTTTTCCGTACCTTTTATTTACATACTGGTCATAGTGCTAATTTGCACTCACCTAAGCCACCTGCATTAGTCTTTCACTGTTTCTTAAAAATGCCTATGAGCTCGCACCAAAAACACGAATTTTCTGTTCAATAGGAACCCGACAACAGGGACAAGTAGCCTTGCCCTTCTTCCCATAGCCTTCGCCACAGTTGGCACACAGTACTTGATGAGCACAAGGGAGGAACACCACAGAAACTTCCTCTTGCATGCATATTAGGCATTCTCTCTCCACAACATTTTCTTTTTCAGGTTCATCTAGCTCTCGGAGGAGCCTGGCAATCGTTTCGCCTTGGTGTTTTACAGCCTCTGGACTTCCAGAGCTGAAAGCATCAGAAGAGTCATGTGAATCAGTAGACTGTGAACTCAATTTAAGACGGGAGAGTTCCTGCTCAAGCCTTTGAAGATCATCCTTATGACGTTGAAAGTCTATCTCTATCCTCAAGCGAAGGGCTTCAATCTTCCTCTTGTTATTGCCCTCAGTTGTTTCCTTCATACGCCTTTCCTCCTCCACCTGACCCTGGGCAAGCTCTTTTTTATTCACTTCCTGCCTCCATTTGGCCTGTGTGACAACCGTACTCAAATTAATTACAAACTTTTAAAACATTCATAGCCAATACCACATATATCACACAGGTTTTTTTCCCTATTTGGAGGGAGAAGGGGAATGGGGTGAGTGTGTGAGGCAACTTAACAAAATAATGCGAAAGAGCATAACACAATGATCAAGCAAGTAAAGAAAACAAAAATGATATAAGCTACAAAAGTAAGACTGAATTATTTGTCTTAATGTCATTAATAACATACCAAATCTAGAACCATTAAGTAACTATTCGAAACAAGTAACAAAGCAAGTTCATATCTAGCCATACATTCCATCTAAGCATATCATACGTTGACGACCATGTAGCAAACGACTCTGCTTTGAACTTCACTAAAAAAAAAAAAATAGAAGAAAAAAAGCACATAAAATTCATCTGATTCTAATCATAGTGGATTAGTGGGTGAGAAGACATGTATTGAGTGAAGATCAAGAAATCCTTGAGCACTGTAAATATGACGAAAGATAAGAATCCAAGTATATATGCCATTCACACAAACAATCAAGACAAATAGAAGGCTTTGATATTGAAAAAAAAAACATAAAAGGATAATATACCATTTCAACACAAACTGTTAATCTCAAATTAGTTCCACTTGCTCGGAATATAGAAGTACCCAACATCCCTTGTGTGTATATGTGCTAGAAGAAGTTTAGGAAACTTAGCACTATTAATTAACGATGCCAGAGATATCGAGGATACAACGGAGGTGCAATAAAAGCGGTAGAATAATGTACGAGATACTAAGTTAAAAAAAAGGAATACAATATCTAACAAAGACACTCATCAAAGAAAAGATCGTTCACAACTCACAAACCTCATGTTAGCAACAAAAAAGTGAGTGACCACTACATTTACACTTCAGGAGACAATTTAAACAGTAAGCATTAGAGCAATCCATAGTAACTGCTAACTAGCGTAAAACAACAACCTTATGTGTTGTAAAGGCGAGACAACGGTAGGGAACATCCTCTATCAATTCCAAATACATAACGGAACCCTCCTCGTACCATGTAGCCAAAAATATGGTAAAGGAGAAAAAACAACGGAACTATTCTAAAGGTTACAACATGCAAGAGCCTTTGCAGCAATTTTTAACAGCTCAATGGTAACTCTTTCAAAACCCTTTTTTCCTAGTTCTGTTCAACTCTTTCTTTTTAAAATTAGGGAATTACATCGTAACAGGATGGCATACCCTGCAGTCAAAGACTTAACATAACTGAGTTCAATTTCTTTGAAATTGTCCGACAAACTGATGATTCCCCCCCATAGCACAAGCCAAAACTGAAGTCAGGTACGTAGTCCCACCCCAACCTTCAACCTAGTAAATCAGGCAGAGAATTTTGTTCAAGCCAACTAACATCAGGGAGTAACTAGTACATGGATCAGCTTTTCAAAGACGAAATTGATTAATATCCATCTATGCCTGCATAAATTTCTAATTACCGACTAAAACTATAGTAACTCGTACGATTTGAAACCAAAAGTCTACATCTAACCTACTAACGTACTAACCCCCATCAACTTCTCAGGGAGTACTCTGTGAGGTTTTTGAATATAAGCCGACAGAAAGTCTCAATATGGGAGGAATGTGTGTTTTATCCAGAATGCTCTGTATATAGAAAAAAAAAATACTCTGTCATGATATACTCCGGAGCGAATTTTATGTGTTTACGAGGAGAAGACAATGCATGCACTTATCGATGTTTGAACCAGCAGTAAAAGACAACATCTGCACTAACAGTGTCCAACAGCTCTTGATGCAAATGCAAGATAAGGAAACATCTTTGATCACTGTTTCATGAAAGGAAACAATTACATACGGTCATCCTCAAACGACTAGTAAATATTGCTCAAATGGTTAAAAACAGACCACACAACAGCAAGGAAAACCAACCGTTACAGAAAAGCAGGTCTTTTGTTTGGTAAGAAGAATTTAGCTGAGTCATATCGGCCCTCTAATTTAAGTCCTATTTTCAATTCAAACTTAAGTTGACTCTGGTAAGAATCACATTTTTTTTTTTAATCATAGCCTTACCTTCTTAACGATTATTTTTTTCTTAAATTGTAACGCAAAGAAATCTAAGATGAATCTGTCATTTGAGGTGACTGCCATAAAGACTACATAATCATATTGCACTAAACTGTCAAGAACTTTCCAATGCATACAGAACCTGAAAATTTCAACACGCCATTGATATAAGATGGAAATGGGTAAGATAAATAAAGCTACAAAGGAAAAGAAAGAACAGCAGTATTTATACCAAATGGAAACAGAAAATACATCCTCGCATGTTGCAATCATAAGCGAAGTAGCAGGTTTCCAAGATACGAGTAACTGACTTATACTTGAGAGAGAATCCTCATGTTCGAGAGATACTTCAGGAGGCATGTTAGCCATTTTCTCTCTTAGTCTTTTTCTCCCATTTCAACCATATACAAGTTATATATCACCTGATGGAATTACTCTAGCACAATCATAATACTCAGGAAGATCGCTATTGTGTTACACCTTCCCCACTACATCTAGCCAGAAAGGAAAAGGGGGGTCAAGAGGCAAATGGAATTCAAAACCACGAAATATATAACCCAAAAGGCATGTTTATTGATATATAATTCGTATCTGGAAACAGTCTCCCGATTTTTCGGGGTAAGGCTGCGTACATCAGACTCCCTCAGTAACCCAACTGAGATGGGACTAGACTGAGCTGTTATTGTTGTTGCATGTTTATTGACTTACAACATGTAAAGCCTTTCAGAGTATATTGATGATAGCAATTAAAGCTCCTGTAAGTTAGTTCCCTGTAGCTAATGGCACCAAAAGGGTCTAATTAATTCCCATACTACACAACACAACAACAGTTCAGTCTAATCCCATCTCAGATGGGGTACTGAGGGAGTCTGATGTACGCAGCCTTCCCCGAAAAATTGGGAGACTGTTTCCAGAATTAATTTAATTCCCATACTGTCCGTCTTACAAATATACAAGCCACACGATTTTTTTTTCAAGAGAGTAGAATTCAGGCAGGCTACAAGCATACAATAAGACTAAATTAATATGACAACACAACAAACTTGACATAAAAGAGTATTAAGTCCTCTCACCAAACACTAGCACGGCGAGAAACAATGAGCGAAACTAAAGGAGAAGACACCACCATAGCAAGGAATCCACACAAGAAAGCTAAACAGTCATCGAACTAAGATTTTCACCTTGTCTTAGGAACTGAAAACTCATCTAAGCAATATTCTCTTCACATATCAAGACAGAGGAGTACTATGAAGCACACAAGAAAGTTAAACAGCAATATTCTCTTCACAAATCAAGACAGAGGAGTACTATGAAGCACATATGAATAGGTAAATACACATACAAACAAAGAAATTCAAGTAGAACATAACAACATTACACAACTTGAGTACATGTTAACAGACCTCAGCTTCCTTTTGAGCTGCCTTGATCTGAACCAAACGCTGTTGTAAATCTGTGATTTTCTGTTTTTCAGCAGCAATTTCTTCTTGCAACTTTGCTTTCTGCTTCTCCCATGCTAGGAGTCTCTTCAAACACTTCTTCTCCCTCTTTGCAACCTCCAAGCAGGTTGTCACGGACTCTGCAGCACTCAACTTTGAAGCCTCCATCTCTGCTCTGATTTCAGCATTCTCATTTTCAAGCTGTTTGACAGCTGCATTAGCACGGTCAACTTGACTGCTGGCCTTCCTTAAAGCATTCTCCATCTCCGAGAGCCTCTTCATGGTTGTATCTTCCAGAGTCTGCTTACCTTTTTTCAACCTCTGCGTCTCCTCCCTCTCCATCCTTAAAATCTTCAGTTCCGTCAAATCACTGCTCAGTTTTTTAGCAGCCTGCAGAGCTTTCTGATGAGCCCAATCTTTTCGCTCCTTCACTTGCTTCTCGAGATCCTTTACTTGATGCAACAATGCCAGGATGATCTCATCTTTTTGATCGTCGGCAACAGAATCCAAATTCTCACCTAGGTTCAAATCTCGAAATTTATTCAATATTGAATTTATGACATCCTGACTACTCTCTCGAGCTACTTCGTCCACGTCAGCAGGCACACTAGCAGTTGGTGCACTAGCTTTGGAGGGATCCACGCCCACTGCAGCACCAGCACTAGGTTGAGATTGCATCTGCATTTGCTGTTTCGAGCGAAACCCAGCCGCAAAAGCTGCAACATTTCTCTTCAACAAGGACTTCATCGAAGGAGTAAGATTGAACCTCTTGGGACAATCAATCTCCCTCTGCATACTTGTCTCAAAATAAGAGATAAGCCCACCAGACCCATTAAGAGGGTGCTCCGGACTAGCCCCATTTCCAAACCCCCAACCCCCATGGAACTTACACAACCCAGGCGGAACATTCATCCCAGAACCAACCGCATTGGAATTAACACTCTCCGCACCACTCATACCACTCCCACACACATTATTAGGAGACGGAACCATAGAACTATCAATAGTACTCGCTCTCCCCACATGAAGATCACTCATAAGTAGACACCACATAGCATCCCCTCTACTCAAATGCGGTCTCACCTGTTGCAAAAGACAAACCATACCCGCCAACGAATACTCCTCCAACTGCCTCAAATCCGTAAAAACAAGATCCGACTCCTCCGAATGCCCCTCACTCCCACCACCACCACAACACCCACTCGTCAAATACGCCAACGAATTATGCAAAATATTACTCAACACATCCATACCCCCATAACAATGCCCGTTCCTCAAAACCGCCTTCATCGCCACATCCTCATCGTACCCTAAATCGACTAGCTTCGTCAACGCCTCCTTATACAACTCCTCTAAACTCTTCAACAAATACTCCTCTAATTGCTCCTCAGTACAATACCCCCATCCACAATCCTCCAAACCCGAACCGCCACCATTCCCACCCCCATTCCCATGTGGGTATCCATGATTTGTTGGTGGGTTTTGCATGGGATCATTCATTCCCATGTTATATGTCCATGGCTTAAGCCCAGATTCATGCATGCTTTTAACATTGTTACTAACATCATTCAGATGATCATTACTATCATTTCTGTTAATGGGTTTCACTGATCTTGCTGCTCTCCTATTTGTCCTGATATGTTTGTCTCTAACAGTGCAACCCATTTTATATAAATACTAACAATTTAACAAAAATGATAAATACCCAGATACTAAAAATACCCAGAAACTAAAAAGATTCAATCTTTATGATTTTCTTGCAAAGATAAGTAAAGAAAAAGATAATCAGACCAAACAGAATTAAATAAAGGGAAATTGTTTAACTCACAGGGGGGTGATCTGAGTCAGCTTTTTAATTGTTGGTGAAGCTGCGCAAAGACAGACAGACAGACAGAACCCGAGAGTGAGGGGAGAGAAAGTGATAGAGAAAAGGGAAAAGGAAGGAAGAAAATGAGGTGAGGTTTATATAGGAGGTGTGGGTTGGTGGAAATGTAGAAAAGGAAATGAAAATAATTTGATGATGGGTAAAAAAAGTAAGAAATCATATGTTGGTTGGTGGTTTTGTTGGACCAAATGAAAGATTATGGTATGGGCTAAATGTTGTGTGGTAATGAATCCATTTTGGGTGGATTTTGTTTGGGCTGCCATTGTCCTAATCGTTTTTGTATATGTTTTTTTTTTTTGTATATGATTTTGTTTTTGTGTGTTAAAAGAGGTATTAAATTGGTGTTGAGATGTATGTTTGGCACAAAGCGATTCTCAACTGTGTGGGTCATTTACTCATTTTAGAAA
>ONZK01001754.1:8856-19029 GCA_900322385.1 Pharnaceum exiguum | reverse complement strand
CCCCCCCCCCCCCAGAATGACAAAACTAAAACCCAAGCCCACGCGCTTCTATTCAAACTGGCACTGAGACTTCACTTGATCACCAAACGCTGCATCAAAAGGAGGTGTACTAAAAACCTTCTTAAAGCATGTGGTTGATAGCCTACTCACAGCATCACAGCAACTCTTGTCCAAATTGACATGCTTCGCCTCCGCAGATGTCTTGAGTTCCCACATGCAATTTGGCACTTCCATTATGTCATCCCAACACCCGCCACACGGTGGTGCGGCTTTAACATTACTGAGGTGGGATGCAGTTCGTGCTTGACTAGGGATGACTAACTCTCCCATAAAGCACATCAACACAAAAATGAGCATGGGTAGCGTGACGACATTCTGCGTGGCTGCCATAATTTTGATGAATTCGTTGTTATTACCTAGTGGAGACTATTTCTTCAATTCTTTATTTAATATCGGTGATGAAATGAAGTGAAGGATGATACGATATTTATATTGTGGTGTGTATAACAGTATATTATTGTGTTTACGCATATCTTCATGCATTGAACTTAATTATGACGAAAGAAAAAGGTAATCTTAGGTTAAGATGAATCATATTGATAGCTGCATATATCGGTTCATAAGTTTCCCAAAATTTCAGATCTTGAAAATGTCAGGTCAATGCATTTACAACAAAATATTTTTGACCGTATTCATGTCCCGAATTGCTGATTGGTAACAATACTACTATGTGACATGTTGGTACATTAAAGTAAAGCTCATTGCAAGAAAAGAGGGTTGTTACCTTCAACCGTTAAGGTCGGGGACTCGATTCTTACCAGCCACAGTGCCTCCCTTTAAACCAAAAAAAAAAAAAAGTAAAGCTCATTGCATTGTCGTTACACCTAAACTAACTAGATAGATAGGATAAGTAGGGGTCGATCCCACGGAAAAAGTGTAGTATGTCTTTTTATATACTACTTCAGAGAAAAGTTCCAACTCTATAATAAATCACTAAACCAAAACTAGAAAAAAATTTTGGAAACGAACTAAAACTGACTTAAGAAACTTACGAAGGAACAAGCTGTTGTTCCACACACTAACTAAAGTAACACATGTAGCAAGGTTTGTCAATCAGTAATAAATGTATGTAGCAGGGTTTGTGATGATTGACTAAGAACAAGCTAAGTATTCTAAGGAACATATTAAGGAACAACTACCTAAATGTGAATATAAAGTATGAAAAGACACATATTCAGTAACAAATAGCGATTCACCATGCAATTTATTCAATCATATACACATACAATTGTATATCAAATATATTGATTGTAGATATACCTCCACTAACGGTGGTTCTCTATCTTTCCTTATGTTTAGTTAGACCTGTACTACCGCTGGAAATGAGTGGAGGGTACCCACTTACTTATATTCACCTCAAGGCCACTACATATGAGCAATGTGGGACACAAGTCTCCACATATTCCAACATATAATAGCCCTAACCATATGAACAATCTAATACCCTAGCGCACTGAATATTATTCAACTCCATATGATAGCATTAAGATATAGAAAGACTTCACCAACTCTAGACAATCAAGCATCACTAGCGAGTTGATTCAATCTGATCTAGACTATAAATCACCACAATTGCAAAAGCGAACCTATATGAATATCCTAATCTACAATTGATTGTCACTTGGTGTTAATTCATTTGGGTTTACGTCGTCAAACAACTTAACTAGCAACATGAATCGATAATATACTAACTAGTTTGCACCTTAATTAGCAAAGTGAACGCAAAGATGAACCATAGATACTTGAAATAACAACTGTGATTAATTAAGTAGAAACAATCTTGTCTCATAAACTAATAACATTGTTTCAAACTAATAGTTACTAAGTATAAACCAACTAGCCAAACATACTACAAAATGAAAATAAATAAAAGAAGGAAGAACTCATAGGCGAATTCTGATTAGTGAGGAACAGGCCGAGGAACAGCTTTCCAGATTCTTGAAAAGCTTGTATTTCAGCTCTTGACTCGTCATGTTCTTTCTTCTCCTTACTTGCAGCACGTGGGTGTGTTTAATATAAATGGGACAATAAAGAGTGAAATAAGGACAATGAATATTAGTGAAACTTGGACTCTTCTTTTATTTGTATCTCCTTGCCTTATTGTAGTATTGTACTAGACTTAGGAAAGTCTTGAAAAAGAATATATCTTTGCTAGAAATTCGTGGCTTGGAGCACCAGGAAGAATTACTCACGTAAGTCTCTTCACACTCAAAGGGCACATCTAAGGAACAAGATGAGAATATATAATAGATGTGAATTGAGACACATTAGTAATAAAATAAATGAAGTAGATATGCTAGAAGATTTTTATGTTTTTTTTCTGAGGTAAGAAATGAAAGAAGGAATGGAAGTGTCTCGTTTCGAGGCATATAATATTTTCATGTACCAATACAGTGATGATGATAATAGCTAGTAGAGAGGATCCATGGTGAATGTTAGTGTCAAAAGAGAAAGAAAAACCAAACACCTAACTTGTGATGAAGTTCGTAATTTCTGAGTTGAATGTTTGAAAAACAAACTTGTTTTGGTATAGAGGAAAACTAAGCAAAGAGAATGTTGGAGGAGAAGAAAAACTGAGTAATGAAGAAATGAGAGTTTTTCATGTGGGAAATGCCTATAAGTGTGCTTTGGAGGGAAATTTTGTGGCATGGATTACTTGTTGCATTTGAAATTATGCTATGTAATTTAATATTCATCTAATTGAAATAATTCAAATATGCATTTGTTTGTCTTTGGCGCCTAATGTTACAATCTCTGCTTCAAAATTTGCGTGCTCCATGCCAAGTTGCAGAGGGTAATTTTAGTCATTTCTCCACTTTCTTAATTTGCGCGTCAAATTCAAAGGGAAGAACAAATAGAAACGGAAGGAGTACATGAATAAGAGAGTTATCTAAGCCAAGTACGCCCAAAAGTATCATCTAGGAGTTAATGGGCCATAAGTTCCGGGGAGCGTCATTAAAATCAACTTGATTAGCCCTTGTGAAACTAAGCCGAGCTAATTAAACTATCCGTAATCCTAATGGCTTTCCGGTGAACATGGACACAGCTAGCTGACGACCAATCAAGGGCTGGAAGCAACTGTCGACATTGTTGGAGAATAAAATAGTTAGGGCTTGAGAGTATTAAACGAATTAGCTAGGCACAATTATTAGGTGCGACTTTAATTTTTTTTGCTCGATGTTTTTAATTAACTATTGCAACTTGAATTGCAATTGTGACTTATCAAAATGTTCATTTTAATTTTGTGTCGAACAACAAATCTATCTGCCATAGTAGCTTGGATAAATACATCTTGCCAAATGATTCCCGATGTTTTGAAGCTATCTATATAATGACATCGATTGTGATAAGAATGTCAACCATTGCAACTTGAATCGCAATTGTAACATCAATTTTTTTTTTTTTTTGGTGTAAAGGGGCATTGAGGCCGGTAAAAATCGAGCCCCCAACCTTAAGGGTTGAAGGTGTGCTCTCTACCACTTGAGCAACTCTCTCTTCTTCAAATTTACAATATATTGCTCCTAATCATTTATTTGCAAGATATAGTTATTTTATGTCGAACAACAAGCCTACCTGCCATGGTGGCTTGGATTAATACATTTTGCCAAATGATTATTGTAATTTATTGTATTGTAATGGCCACAAGGTTCATTTTATAACTTGTGACTTAGTCTTGCATTGGTGAGGAGAGTGATAAACACCTACATGTTTTTATTTGACTGTAAAGATTTCTTGTAACAACTAGCTGTATTGGATATAACGTGACTGTTGTCATTAATCCTTTAATTGTCACATTATTTCCTGGATTAATATAGCGGCTACGAAAGAAGAGAGAGTTGCTCAAATGGTAGAAAGCACACCTTCAACCTCTAAGGTTGGGGGTTCGATTTTTACCGGTTTCAGTGCCCCCTTTACACAAAAAAATATAGCCGCTACGAAACTCCTTTGATGTCTACATTCATTCCTTCCGTAGTATATGAATGTGTCGACCCCTACTGTTTCGAGACACATATTTCTTTTCCAAGAGTGCCATAGTGAGCAGTAATTGTATTACCTTCAAAGAGACTCCGTTGAGACTTGAGAGTATGAATACCTCGACTACCAATAAATCTCTTTTCAGACAGAGTGAACGAATCATGCTGAAATTATGGTATTGAGGGAACGAAACTATATCGTTAACGGGTCATGAAAATTATTGTTGATCAATACCAGCCATCTATTTCCAACAATTACTCCCCGTCTTTTGAAACCTTCTAATGGTGATATCGATTTTTGCAAGGATGCCCACAATCAAGCCATCGGTTTAAGACAATTATATAATACTCACAATGGCTCCATAAACTAATCTCTTAAGCTTGTCCTATTCTTACGAGTTGCAGGTCTCATCGCCTCAAGAATCATTTATGCAGCCATTGTGACTTGGGACAAGAGATTAATTTAGATTGATCAAGATGAGCTATATTAATAAAGACTTTCCATGTCTATTGGCACATTTTTTTTCTTCTATTGGCACATTATTTTATCATGGCACAACTCTTCACACTTTGACATGCATATTTTATTATCTTGCAACTTACTTTCACATCTCAGGAAGGTACGCATTTGATATTTAATTCTATTATATGGAAGTCTCTTCCTCTCTGATCTGATCTACTTGAACTGGATATATATAGTATATATATATAGATAAGTTTGCATTCGTATAGTATTGAGTATTGACATACATTCTGAGCTATATAGTTTTTCAGGTACGGTTAGTCATTTTCTTTCTCTCGCTCTCTTCTTTTTCTTTCCTATCATGCGTTTCCCTTTGTCAATTTTATGATCTCTTCAATTGATCAGTTGCCATCTCTTAGTTTCGTCGTTCGAACACTATTATTCGAAGCATTGACAAATGACAACTGACAACATGATAGTTTATTGCGTTATCCCCTGTAAATTTAAGTATATAGCGAGCATATATGTGTATGGCATGATTAGATATAGGTTTATGCATAATGTTGTTTTCTTAAATTAATGCATGTTTATTAATAATGCAGGAAACAAAGAGTTACCTATATCGTGATCAAGACTATATCAAAGCTTGGCAAGGATGCATAATGTGTTTGGGAAACCAGTAACAGATGAGGTGGTGAAGAAAGTAACTCCTGAATACTATGACCAAAAGAAAGTAACGAAAAAAGATAGAGCAAGAGCTGCTATGCTGCTGAGAGACCATGAAGGAAGGGCAGTTCAAGCTCGCACTTTTCTTGAAGAATACCGGAACACTTATACAGGAAATTACATAAATTGGCTCGTTTACAATGCTACAGGAGATGCTGTGACCTTTGGTGCCTATAAGCACTGGGCACTAGGCAATCGAGCATCAATACCATACCCAGTGGTCATTCAAAATGGGCAGTGGGCTGCTTTGTTACACACCATGTCGCCTAATGAAACAGTAGCCTTTACATATCAAGGAAAAAATGAGGCTGGAGAGGGCTGTGACTTCACATACATAACCAGCATGGAAGAAGGCGGTCGGGTATAGTAGAACCTACCCTTTAAAATTTTGTTCAAATCCATATATTTTTGTTTTATATATATATAGAAATTAATTAACCTGGCTAACACGTTTTCGTTCTTTTTTTCTGATCATGAGTACCCCATTAAATGAGGATTTACACTCGATCGGCTGTTGTGGTTGTTGTTTCTAGAACATATATATAATTACAACAAGACTTTGGTACACCGGATGAATTTATAACTAATAATAAAGGGACTTGACTAAGAATTGGAGATATAATTAAGCATGCATTCAGTTAGAGTTAGCGTAATTAATTCAATTTTCGTTAATTACATTAAATAAAGATCTTGGATTCTCAGGATTTTGGCCACAATAACACGTTTAACCAATTTTTTGACTTTTTAAGTTCGGAAAAATAGTTTTGCCAAACATGCATGTTATTGGCAAAAACCCTTAGTGGAGAGTGTTATGAGTAACTAATCGGGTCAAAAACCTTATAGTAATAACACTCTTTCTTATCTCTTTAAAACTATTAAAGAGATTCTATTAGTTTTAAAGACTAGAGAGATATAGGCATAAAAAGTTTGTGATAATGGACAGAGGGTTAGTGGGTTACTCGATAATTTTCCACCCTAGTGATCTCATGCATAATATCTTTTTTGTTGCAGGTTTACACTGAGATCAATGCACCAGGAATCTACTCATTTGCTAACCCGGATCAACGCGTTTGGGACAATTGCGCGGGCAGCACGATGCACACTTTGAAGCGTCGGGTGCACGACTTCCATGCAAGAGGATGTGCATCATTCATAACAGTTGGTCAAGGCGGTAATGGTCCGGTGTGTCTTGAAAGCCTTATGACTCTAGAAGGCGCTTGGTTGACATAAGTTTATGTTCCTTGCGGAAATCAACGACCCCGTTGGAGTATATTATGTCGTTGCGTTTGTGATTTTAATTTCTCGCACATCAGAGCTTCTCAGCTTGGCATGTCAAAATAAGATACTCTTGTACTGAAGCCATGTCAAAATAAGTTTATGTTCCGTGCTAGAGTGCGTTGTAATTTTCATCAGTTGTAATGTAATGTGATTGTGCTTTGTGATGTACTTTTTTATTTCCAACCAGTTTCACAAACGATATGTTGCGTTTTCAATTTTTCCTTGCCGGGTGATTAACTGTGATTATTATGTTAACGTAAATATATTGGTCACAACTCACCAGGCACAAACTAAAACCACAAACAATTTGAACATGTTTCATATATGACACTAGGTACTAATGACCTCTAAACTACACAATAATGACTCATCGACTACATAATAATGACCTCTCGCCTACACAATGATGGCCCCTCTTATCCAGTCTAATCGTGTATGAAACGGGTTCACACAAATTTTTCTAAACCACAAATCAAAGATAAGATGTGGCCGCAACACATTGTAAAGCAGGCCATTCAAAATATTTTAACTATTCACACATGAAAAATCATGCTACAACATATCTGGTCTAGCTTAATTTTTTTTAAAAAAAAAATGTATTCTTAGACATTAAAATTACTTTTTCTGTTGATTTAAACAATAAAAATGCTTTTTGACATATCTATAGTGATGATTGGATGTGAAGGTAAACTCATATATAAATACTCCTTACTAAATGAAATTAAAATGATGAAGAGAAAGTCGTTCACTGATAGAGAGCACACTTTCTATAAGGTTGGGGCCTTAATTCTTATCTGCCGGTGTAAAAAAAAAATAACAAATTGAACCGTAACATTTGAGAAATATAAAGGTGAAATGAAGCCTATGCTATGTGGCCCAAACGTGACCAAATCCAAGGCCGAACCTTAAGAACTCATGGGCTTAAAACCTCAAACCAAGCAATTGGGCCCAAAAGCAAAGTCTAACACTCATTTGCCGAGGAAGAAACAGAAAAGGCAAGAAGTTTCAAACGGCAAAAACCAGTAAGCCAAAAAAAAAAAGAAACGGCAGAAGGACAGAAAATGGCAACGACGACGTCGTCAGGTGGAGGAACAACAACAACAGCGTCGACGAGAGAAGGGACAGCAAAATCAACGGTGGCAGATCAGATTTCTCAAGCCGTTCAATCTACTTCTAATCTCCTCCAACTTATGCAACAATCTTCCCCTTCTCAGGTACTAATTGAACACCCCTTCAATTTCAGCTCTTATGAAATGAAACTAATATTGACACCTTTTAGCTGACATATTAAATGATCACTGATTTTTAAATGGTACGAGACTAACTATACTGGTTGGAGCTGAATTGTATTGAGGTTAACTGGTTAAGTGAACTCAACAGTTTTACAATACTGGGGAATAAGACTGGAGGCCCGGTGCCCCTTATTTACGCGGTGTCAAAATTTCAAGTAATTTGAGTGCACGAGTTTTTCTTATATATTTTATAGCTAGAGACTAGAGTTTAGGGTAACCTTGAGGAGTTTTCAATTGGTATCAATTTAGTCCAATGCAGAAGTAAAGGAAGAACCCTCACTCTTTTCTTTCTTTTTGGTGAGTGAGAACTTTCGGAAAATTGGCAAGTACCATGGCATCAAGGTTGCGTACATCCTGACCCTGAGCACCCCTATTGAATGAGGATTTACCCTCCGGTTGTTGTTGTTGTTGGCAAGTACCATCAAGGTCGATCCTAGATATGGAAAATTGAGTACTCAAGCTATGTTTAGAACATGATCTAATTTGGGGCTTTCTTCTTGCTGGAGGGAGGCGAACCACATTGTTTGTCGTCAAGAGAGTGCAGGCAATAGAAGGCTCGAAGCAAGGTGGGCAACATCCCTAGGCCCCGCCTGACGCACAAAGCCTTAAGTTTTGATCAATTACGTGAAGATACACACACCGACTCACCAACCTGAATCAAAATATCACCGAAACATGTTCATTAGTACCGTACGCGTACACAGACACGGGGCTGCATTATATGGAAGCTGTTTGGCTGTACGGCTGTACCTGGGTAACTGTAAGTACGTGACAAGCAGCTATAGGGAAGGGTTCTTCGATTATTCACAGAGTTAAAAGTAAGTGTGGGTAAAGGAGGGTGGGTTGGGTCATATGTTTGTCGCCCTCATCCAGCCTTGCGTTCAAACTTATCTTATTAACGTCTTTGGCTCTCAGGCTCTCTATGGTTTCTGATAGCATTGCTGATTTTTTCTTTTTCAGAAGTCCCTAGTAATATTTTTTTGATAATTTTTTGGTTATTTAAAATTTAATGAATAACGTATACCCGTACCCTTGCCCAAATTTAGGATAGTGTCCCCATACTCGTGTTTTCTGAGGCCCCTGGTGTACCTGACACTCAGATACCTACCCGAATTGGGTCATCGAATCCAATTCCATGTAACTTATTTGAGAATGGCCCTGATAGTGATTTGAACCGTTGCAAATTATCTTACCACTTTGTTATGGCCATGTTCAGGTTCACCTAGCAAAGCTTCCCAAGAATCTATTGACAAAGATGGATACCATTAAACATACGGGGCAGGTATGTCTGCTGTTTGGTGAATGGTGATAACCCAGTGTGTCTCCTCGAGTATCATTTCTCATATTCTTAACATTTCAATTATTTATGCAGGTGTTGCAGCAGCTCCCACTGGTGATTTCATCATTGGATGCATATATGGAGAATGGATTGCACAGGTTGTGCCATAGTGGATGAGATCATGAGTTCAGTTTGGCTTATTTCGTCCTGCTAAAATTTTCCTATTGCTTACACTGGTTTAAGTGTTTGCAGTGTTCCTCATCTGCAGACTGTAACTCAATTGCTATCAAACATGGAAAATTCTCAGCTTAAGTCTTCTCCTCAGTCTAATCTTCCTCAACAGGTATGCTCAGTCCCTTGCAAAAGAATGTAAAGTTGTAAACAACTAAAAATCTTTCTCTGTGGATTATCCTTATCTGAACTTCTGACTTATCTAGAGAATGTGACTGAGTTTGTCTGTAAATTTGATATGTTTTGGCCTTGAAGGTTTGTGCAGTTGGAGTATCGATTTGATCTAGTAATCGTGTAGATTATCAGTAGCTTGAATGATTAGATATGAGTGGAAGCTTGCGCACCAGTTGAATTGATCATGATTGTAACTGCAATTTTCTGAATCGTTGATGTTTTTTTCTCTTGTTTTACAGTGTCCAGATGAGGTGCAGATGCAATCTACTGAAGGGTCTTGAACATCCCACAAGCAGTAGAGAGGCTGAAAAGTGGGGATTATGCTGCAAAGATCTCTAAACCTGTTCAGGAGGTGAAACAAAATGTGCAACAAGTTTGTTTTGTACTGGTGGTTGATACTGTTTAGGACTGCTTCCTGTGCTCAATCTCCGCGACATCTTAGAGCCTCTTCTCCCACACTCTCCTCAGAAGTTGCCGTGCAATCCAATGCAATTATGTTATTTATTTATGTAGGTAATCTGTTATGTCGAAATTTCTGCATGGTTGATTTGTCAGTAAACTAGCTAGACCTGAACTGTAGGCTCCTTTACACTTCAACAAACTCGTTGAGTAGTTATGTTATGGATGTAGTCATGTAGATGATTACTTTTGTCAAAACTCCTGATAGTTGATTTATCTTTGAATGTGACCTGAACT
>ONZK01001753.1:6799-22234 GCA_900322385.1 Pharnaceum exiguum | reverse complement strand
AGAACACAAAAATTATCATCTAATAAATAGAAATACAATAACAATTACATTTTTGTGTTACATTCAAAAGAGTAATAAGACAAAAATTTATAAAATTGTGGACCGTGCAACGCACGGACAAGAAAACTAGTTTAAGTAAACTAGGCTCGACCTCAAGCTCATATGCTTGAGTTAAAATGTTCGCGAGCTCGAGTTAAAAACCTATGTGCTAGTACTTTATTAACAAGAATGTTGGAGTGGTTGAATACTTGAATGGTTGTAATCACGCAACCAAGTCTAATTATATATTGTGTGTCACAAGTTGGAAAGCCTCCGTTCACATGAATGCCTTTTTTTAATTTAAACCGTTAATAATACATAAATATAAAACTATTTATTTTTATATATACAAAATTCGAGCCACCTCGTGAGCCTTTCGAGCCGAGCACTGGAGGAAGACGGAAATTACCGGTTGGTCCTATTTGGCTTGGCTTGGCTTGAGCTTACTCGATTTGAACTTTGACCGAGTGGATCTCAAATAGATTACGAGCCGTTCGGCTCATTATCAGCTATTCAGGACAATCTTTACTTCAAGTATGACCATCTAGGTCTAACCCGCAAATAACTTCTTTTTTGGAGCGAGTAAACATGGACAACTCATTGGGCTTATAGGCCCTAGTTTTCTAACAAGTGAAACTAATATGGCCCTACAAAAGTTTTTTCTATATAAAAAAATGTTCTCATGTGCATTAGAAAGTGGTTAACTGCAATACTGCATAAAAAAATGTCCCCACAAAGTTTTTCTATATAATGAAAAAAATTCAATTTAAAACAGCCAATAAGCTAACAAGTGGAACTAATGAGGCCCTTACACACGTGGAGGCCCTGTGCCACCGGTCGCACCCTGTGTAAGCCGGCCCTGAGAGTAAATCACTTCATCTTTTTTGTCCATGTTACGGAGATGTGACTAAAGTGAATACTTGGCCATTATATATCTACCACGTAACTTCTCTTCTTTTTATCTGGGCTAAGGACTGGCTATGAGTGTCATAAACAAAGTATAGAAGATCCTAGACGGAATTTGTAAGTGTGGCTTGCGTGCATACATGTGTTTTTGTCTTTCAAAAATTCTTTTTTGATTATGTTAGCCAAACCTAGTCAGTTTTGAGAATGAGGCTAAAGTAATTGTTATTGTTGTTGTAGAGTAAATTTAGTAGCAAGCAAAAGGCAAATAATCTGAAATTCTTAAACTTTTAAAAAAACAAAAATCAATCTCCATTTAAAAGAAGAAAGAAAAGAAACGAAAAGAACCCGACCATTCGGCAGGAGCCGTAAGCTTAACTGGACATCATTGTTCCACCACTCGTCCCATTTAATAACGGACTTCAAATGGGCCTTATGTTCTCACCTTGAGCACAACACAACACAACCCAAATCATAAACAACAAAACTAGGGCTTTCTTAACCCATATTACCTCAGGGTTTAGGGTTTTTGCACTTCACATAACTCTGCCGCACATATGTTCCACCCTCATCTTTATAAACCTCCTCCTCTATTAACCTTTCATCTAAGATTCATACTATCATTCTTCCTATTTCATTTTTTCCTTTCTTAAATAAATCTTTTCTTAGCAGTGAGGAAATTCATCTGTGTCCCGAGATGGGTATCTTTACCCATCACTGACGGCAAACACAACCCTCTAAGAAGTTCTGAGCTTTCTCATTTCTTTGTTTTGTCTTTTAAAAGTTATTTCTTTTTTTGTTTGGTTGAATAAGATGAGATGATGATAGTAAATCAATTAGTCTGTCAATCCACTGATCTTATTATGTGATTAATATTGAATTATAATACATTCTGATCATCTTTTAATGTTTCTCCTGGTTTTTCCTTTTCTTTTCTTTTTTGTTAAAAAGATTTCAACTTTATGTGAGTTTAAATGTGATTCAATGATATGGGCAGTGATGAATTTAAGTTTTGTCAAATGGGTAATTTGCGTCTGAATTTTCCTTGATGTTACTCACTTTATATTACTGATGCCCTTTTCATACATCACCTTAAAGCTTCGATCTTTTCTTTTCTTTTTATTGTAACGAAATGGGCATTTGATGAATCTCATCCTTGTGATGGGTTAAGTGCGTCTGATTTCTATGATGCTTTTTTCACCTTGGAGAACTGATGCCCTTTTTAATATGAATAAATGTTTTTTTAGAGATTGCAATGAGGATATACAGCTCCCTCTTCTGAGTAAGGTTGAGGACAATTGCTGGCAGAATCGAACCAATTTATATTAGCCACCACTGAGCAATCTCTTTGAATAAATCAATATGTTTTTTACTTTCTTTTTTGTTTTGTTTGTAAAATTGTATCATGTGATGAGATTGGAATTATCTTAGGACACCTTCCTACACAGCCATAGCCTGGCTGTGGATGAGATTAAAAATCCTTTCTGATGATGTTTTATGTTTCTCTCCTTTGTTTTTCTCTTTTGTTTTTTTTTTTTTTGGTGAAAGACTGTTGGTTATCTTTTTGTACTAGGGTCTTTTTTTGCTTACAAGTATTCAACTAACATTGTTTTAATCCATGTTTTTCTTTTTTGAGAACAAAAACAACTCCAGAGTCTGATCAGTTTACTCAATGAAACTTGAAAGATTGGACATCGGTAAAGTATTGGCAAGGATATAGAGAAGGGTTGAATGATGAATACGTTCCTCAAGGACAAATTTGACGGATTAAGCAAAAGAGTAACACCAAAAAATTAAGATGAAATTAGCAAGTTTTGCCAGAAATAGGACTGTTTGTATACTGAATCATATCCTCTAGGCAAAGTCTGGATTGAGGGTAATGATTAAGGTGGTAATATGATGAATTTCAATAAGGTAAGAGTGAGGAGGGGAATGGTTATTGAACCCACTTCTTAACCAAGTCTGGGCACTTCCAACTGCAATTCACATCCAACTCTAAATCTAAAAGACTTGCTATACTTCAAAATCTTATGTTCGACCAAAGGTCTGCATTTGTGAATTGTATTGAAGTCAACATTGTAATGAGGTCAACCTATGTACTTTGAAGAGAACACACACTGAGTCTGTTACCAAAAACATGGAGAAAAGGAGAGCCAGATATGCAGTAGCTGCCCGAACTCGAAGTGCAGGTGCCTGCGGGCGCCATCTTTTTGCAATGACTTCATGACTAAAGAAGAACAAAGATGCAGTGAATCCGTGAATGCTTGAATTGCTAGTTTGGCGGCCCCGTGCTATTAATTGGGATTGTATTTGTTCGTAGATGAAGAGACGCGCTCTGTTCAAACCTCACGAGTCACGAAGGTTGTACTAGATGAGGAGAAGATCAGGGAAATCACTAAGAACTGCACTGAATGTGTGTTTTACTTGGACAGATTGTTTGTCGAAGTTGATAAAGGTACTCAAGTTAAGGCATTATCATGTTGTCGCCATAAGTTTCATGGTGCTAGTATTGATCAATGGTCAAGAGTCTCAGCCTCTCAAGGACTGTATATTACATGCACTATTTGCCGTCATTTCATACCACAAAGTGAGATCAACTCGCTACATATGCCTTCACCAAATTAAACAACCTCTCAACAATTCTGTTGACGTACCAGCTGCCACATATTGGACTGGAACAACCCAGTAATTGGTGAGGGAATACAAAATTTTCTTTACTCAAACAATAATGTACATATATAGGCCAACATCTAGATTTGTTGGGTTTTACAAAATTCACGAATTCACAAATCGGCAATCTTTTCTAATTTCACCTTGATTCCCTGTCAATACATTGATGTTGCCCATTTTGATCATGGAGTTGGCAAATGATTCAAAGAAAAATCTACTATTTGATGCATACGCCCATACTCTTTGTGCGACCTCTCCACCTTGATCTTCAAGAACTAAGACATTATCCGAGTGCAATAGTCCCTTGGCGTCCAACAAGTTTTGGTAATATAAGTTGTCAAAATACGCTGGTGTTTGGTAATCAAGGGGTGCTAATTCATTGTCGTCCCCTTGTTGTGGACATATGGATTTCAAAATTCTCTCGAACTGATAATATTGTTGATTCATCGTTTCCTGGAAGGTTGAGTCATAAAGCCTCTGCCTGAAACTCACGCATCTTGCTACTCCCATTGTATGGCTCCCTGTTGGGGGTAGAAGAAAGATCATCTTAGTGAATACTGAAGGCTCATAATGGCTCTGAAAATAACGTTTGAAGACTTACCTGACAATGCTACCAAGTCCTTAACATCCAAACCCTGTTGATTAAAATTGGCGATCAGAGTTGCTAAAGATGAATTTGGTGTTGGGATGAACCTGTTAGCTCCAGCAAAGCTTGCCGTAAGCGAATCTCTTCTTCCTAGTGATACTTCCCATGACGGTCCACCTCTCTATCAAAGCAAAGGTTGAATATATATTGATACTCACAGAGTCACAGTACACTAGTACAGAACTAGAAGTGGAGTATTGTAAATGAATGAAAGATTGGGAGAAATAGGTTTGAGCAGTACCAAAACAACAGAGTTACGAGCAGCAATGGCAACAATATCAGCGCAAGATACAGTCAATGGACAAGCCTTTTCTAGTACAAGCTTTATCTCATCTATGACTTCGAATCCTCTTAATGAGTTCTTGTTTGGATTTGCACCCTTTTCACTTACTATCCCGCCTTGGCTGTCCAATAAGACTGACCCATCACACCCCTTACCAAAAGCATGAAGTCAAAATTGTTAGCACTAGTCCAAAGGAACGAGTTTAACTCAACAGTTGATGACTTGATTGAATGATTAAACAGGAGTTAAGTGACTGTACGAGGTTGTGATTCGAGTATTCAACTACCTGTTTGTACAGAAAACACAGGTATATAATAATATGAAGACTAAAATGCGTTACCTGGACAAAACAGTCGTGAAAATGAAGCCTAAGCAACTGAGCTGCTACACGGGGCTGTTTAAGAATTTTACTCTTCACAATAGTATGCACAATTTCTTCAAGTAATGGGCATGACTCTTTGTAGAAATCGGGCACAAGACCTACACCTTGTTGGTGTGAATTCTCGAAGCAATTCAAAACTAAAACAGATACTAGTAATAATCTTAAGAATGCCATAAACGAATGATGAAATGGTTCCATATTTGAAGCGAATTGCAAGTTGTCTCGACTTCTAGCAATTGAAGTAAGATATATGTACAGAGCAGTTGAGAAGAATATGATTTTATATATTGCACTATTTCTTTTTATGTTTCTATGTGGTTATTCAAACCAAACCCATCGTTTCTGGTTGATTGCTCCGGAATGTAGTGTGAAAAATCTTTCAATGCTATTACGAGTATGTTTGTCTCTTTATGTTTGCTATTATGCTAGACAGCCTACTGTTTCTTTCAACGGTTGATGTAACAAACTTCTACCAAATATATTGTTTTAGTTCGCCACAGTGAGTTTCACTTAGTCTTAAAGTATTTAGAGTGTCATTCTTTTAAGTTGTGTTTTTACTGTCATCATATATATTGCAGAACTGATGTTCTACATACTACATATGATGGCAAGCTTGCCTTGTTGACTGATTTGTGTTGCCTTCGCGGCAATATGTCCAGCTGGAATCCTAAAGGCCATTTATAGCTTAATAGGAGTACCACTGACCCCCACTGCTAATTGTGAGCAGTAAACTTATCGACTATCAACTTAGAAATTAGAATAGCTCCTCTTAGGTAGACATGAGGCGAAGCGAGCCAAACAAATTTGAGCGAGTTGGGACTTAACCGAGTTGGAAAACATCAAATTATGCTGGACTCGCTTGGATTAGTCCAGCCGATTTCGAGAGACTTTGATGTAATTAATGAATTGAACTGAAATGCACTGAACTGACAAAACTTAACTGTAACAATATAGATGAACAAAACACAGCCTTAACTTGAGCAAGTTGAGACAAATGAAAACAAATTTCATCAATTTTGGACCAATTTTCAAAGGCATTCAATAATCTGGACAGAGTTACTGATTAGTTTTAACCAGGCTGATAAATCAACTAGTTTATTAACACACCGGTTTTGATTTTTAATGAGTCAGCTCGTAGGCTAGCTCCAATCTCAGCGCTCAAATTGTTCAATCAATTTTGTGTGAATTTTTTTATAGATCCTGGGCGTTCCTTGGCTTGTGACAAAGATTAATTCTTCTGGACCCCATGTTATTAACATCAGGTTAGAGGCCGGTTTGAAGAGTCTCATGATTGTACAATCCGTTGTCACGTCAGGCTCATTGTTTTCTCTGACTGCTCAGTTTGTATTATCTTGCTAGCACCACCAGACAAATAGATAGTTCATGGCTTCACATAATGGTACGTACATCTTGACCCTCGAGCATCCTCATTCAACGGGGATTACACTTGGTTGTTAATGTTGTTGATGTTATTGTATGGCTTCACATAACGCATGCTTCAGGAGGGAAATTAAAACAATAGACAAAGGGGTATTTGTTAAATTTACTCTCTGTGTGAGTTGATGAATAACTTTGTTTGGAGAACTGACTGTGCATCAGCTAGCAGAAGATTTTCAGACAGCAAAAGTAAGGTAATGAACATAAGTAACAAAAAAATCATCGCTTCTTCTCCTTTCTTTCTTTTCTTTTTTTTCCACACACAACACAAAACTAGTACAATTTTACAGTACACAGTCCACAAAGACTACTACACAATTTTACAATTACAAAACTGAATAACTGATGCACCGTTACTCACATTTCTCTGTAATTAAAGAATTCTTAGAAAACCTTCTTCCTGTACACTTTTGCTTTCTTTCTTTTTAGAGACTCCTATGCTGTGAGAACTATAGGTCTTGAATGTCTATAAAACATATGTTCGATCACTTGTTCACCAGTAGATTATTACAGACTAGCCATTAGTTTTAAATGCAGGTAAAATAAGCACTTTTTTCTTGAGAAACTCCCTTGTAAGGCTGTAACTATACAATCAAGCTCATCTGTATCAGTGTGGCGTATAAGCTGCTATACACATTTTCCCCCTGCCAAGATTTAAATCTGATTAGATATTATGGAAGCATAGTCTCTATTTGATGTACGATTATCATGAAATTTGCAAATGACTGTTTCTTAAGTTAAGTTATGTACCTGTAGTCAGTAAATGCTATAAGACGTCGCTCTCATCGGGGAAAACCTCTGGATGTACCGCTGCAGTTTTGTAGTGAAGAGCTCTCTCAAGCTTTCGGGTGTCTATAACTTCAACTTCGACAGAGAATGAAGAGCTCACAGGCCTATGGTCTGAAAATTTTACTTCAGCTCTTTTGTAAAAGTGCTGTTTTATCCCCTTCCCTGACCATAGTATCCTGTCACACCTGCAGGACATCATATCACAAAATCATTAGAGAACATCAAGTATGGAAACAGTCTCTTCTGATTACTAAGCTAATAGGATCATTTATTCAAGAAAAGTATCTGTTCAATCAACTTTGGCAAAGGATATTAATTGTCTGGTTGGTCATTTGATTAGTCTGTAAACTTCTGTATTTTTTATAGCATCATCATGCTTATTACTTACCACGCTGGTGATCGTTTCTTCTCTCCTTCTTTTGGGTTCTCACCAACATATCTGTCAGAGTTAAATTCATACTTGTAAGTAGGTGGGAAGGTGATTGCTCCCTCTTTCCATCCATCAAACACATGTCCATGACGAAGCTCTTTTATAAGCTGCAAAGCAAATGTATCATTTAGAAGTGTTATCTTTGCAGGCATTGGTAAATCAAGCATCAACGAAATCTTGTCCAAAACAACCAAGACCAGGAAATGAAATCATTGAGAATTACATGGGTAGAAGCATATATTCTATTTCGGATGTCAGTGTAATTTTGTTTCCTTACTCCAGCCAGTTTCAACCAATTGAGTGATTTCTAGCATTTTGCATAGTGTGTTTGCCTGAATTTCAATTGTTGATTTATCTGACAAGTAATAAGATAAATCATAGAAGCACTGTAAGGCTCACCTGATCATTGTTTATCAGTTCGTTCCACTTTTTGGCTGCAACAAGCTTTCTAATTTCCGAGTCCACCAAATTGAGGCGATAGTTCAAATCCCCAAACCAGAATATTTGGCTGTTCACAGTAAATGGATGCAATTTAGACTGACGCATAAGTGACACTAAATGTTGAATGAAACTTTAAATGCAAGATGCTTACTCATGGCTAGGAATAGTACGCGGCTGGTTATTATCAACCATGGATGAGAAACGCGTACGCCTAAGGATTTCATAGACATTTGCATTGCGTCTGTGTTGGTCGCCATCCTTGTGACCAGACGTAAGGTGAGAACATACGAAACACAGGCGTGACTGATAAAAAGACATGCTTACAGAGATGGATCCCTGCAGGTGAAAGCATACAATTGATTTGTGAGCCATCAATAACACAAATGCATATATATATATAGTCATATAGATTCTTCACAACTCATAACATTGCTATTACAAAAGACCTAGAATAGACTTACCTTGTTTCCCATATAACCCATGATTCCCACACCAACAGGAGAGACCTTCAAGTTTCTGATGTGCCTCCTCAACTTCTTACGGACCCAAACTGATATATATATCCCAACCATTTGCTTGCTGACTATTCGTACATATCCTGGACAGGTATCGTCATCTTTGATATCGAAACTTCCAAAACTCTCATCCTGTAAATCTAATAAAGAATCTTCTTCTTCTTCTGCAGAATATCCATCAGAAATGTCGGAGCCAGATTCTGGAGTATCTTCAATCCTTTCTGGCTGCTCTGAAACCAAAGTTTCAAAGCCGTTCTGCAATATTATCGGCACTCCTTCACCACCATTGGGTACAAAGATTGGATCAAAAACTAGGGGATTCTCCAACCAAGAAATTCCAACCCTTCCAGAGCTGCTAAGAGCTCTCCTTAGATTTGAACCAGAAGAGAAAACAGGTGGAACTGCACTCAGTTGATAGCCAGGCCAGTCTATCCTTCTATCACTGTCTATACCATAAATCCTCTTTATCCAAGACTTCATTTCCTCGCCATTTCTTCCCTTGAAGTCATGACTTCCCAACTCAATATCTGCAAGTTTGGTCGTAGACTGCAGATTACTGAACCCTAGTGGAGGAATATCAACCTCAATGGCAAGAGCATCAACCATAGATTCTGATCGCGTGATTGGAGAAGGAGGAGCACTAAGGCTTTTATATTTCCCTTCAGGCTCAGACGTTTTGTTTAGGGTTCCACGTATCAACGCCTCCCACTTTGGAATCGGTCCTTTATTCTCTGCTCCCAGCACATTTACGGCATTCAGAGGTACCACTTCCTGAAATCTGAAGTACAGGAACGACATGATGAGAGGGGAGAATAACTGAGTAAATATTTCTTACTATACTGGTTCAAACAAATAGACAGACAAAATACTGAATCATAAGACCAACGAATTACGAATCAACCGATTGAAGCTATAAAGATCACTTTTTTGTAAAAGAGATACCCTGCAATATTCAATCAGCCGAGCTTATAGATTTTCCCTTCTCAGGATCCAACATCCAGAGTCAAAGGTTTTACTTTGCTGGTCTACAAATGCAGCTCAATTTTGTCACAGGAAGCCTTAAATGTTTTCAAACAGCATAATTCATTAACAACCGGCCAGTTGCTATAAGATGCTAGGCGAGGTAGAGTAACAAGGTAATCATGCTTAACAAGTTTTCAACAAATGACAGGATTCACGAGAACATCATTGGGTAGTATGGAATTCAAAAAACTTACAGTAATCAGAGAATTTACAAACATTAATTCAGCACTAACCCAATAATATAGATGTCTGCTGGTTCTTCTGCGCAAAGCCAGTCATTTATATCCACATCTTCAGATGGCGTTCTTCCAGCAACATTCCAAGTTCCTATTGTCACTCTAGAAATGAAAGGTATACGATGTAAGTAAGCGCAAACGCAGTTACCAGAACATTCTGTTTACTCCAAAAGTTTGAGCACAAACTGAAGAGCTAACCTCAGATCCTTCTTCTTGATGTATTCAAACCGGGGGGTTTCCGAAATCACTCTTCTGTGCCTCGGCTTGTGACCTTCTGAAGGTTTATCTGAATGAGTAATTTCAAGATGAGAACATTGTCCATGGTGAATTGAGAAGAGCTAGTTGATTCAATACGGGGATGAAGATAATTTAACAAAAGAAAGTCATATGATTCATACCATGTAAGAGCACATAATTCTATATCAAAGAGAACCACTTCAACTGAATGTTATCAAATTGAATTCAAACTAATGCATATCCTATCATGATCATAACAACAACAACCCAAGATAATGCTGCCAATATTAATTATGCACAAGAAGATATAATTCTTACAATTGCCTGAAGTTTCATTTGCGCACACTGAAAGGTTCCCCTGAGTTCTACAAGAATGGCCATCCTCAACGCTCAATCTGGAACCTTTACGAGGGGACACTGGAAACAAAAGTTCAAGACAAACCAATTCAGAACAGGCCACAGAGATAAGAAAGATGCATACAATCTCTATACAAACTAAGCGTACCCTCATCTTCGCTGTCGGTTTCTGTATCGCAATCATCCTCACTGAATTCAAGCTCATTTGGTTTGATGTTCAGCCATTTCTTCATGACCAAGGACGGCCAAAAGGCCTGCAAGGCAAGTAACATTCAACACATTAACACTAAACAACTTTCGTCTTTACACCAAAATCAGCTAAGAATGAGCTCCTGAACAGCATAAGAAGCATACCTCTGAGCGTTTTCCTGCTCTAGCTCTCATTATGGTATGCCGTACGAATTTCGGATCAAAGAAACACTAATTAAAATGCTTGGAATGACACGTATCTAACAGAGAAAGGCAGGCAGCCTACACCAACCAGCAACAGCTTTGGTGTATATATTGAGGTATATATATTAGTGTCAAGTTGAAACAGTTATAAGGCACAAGCATATGATATGCAAAGTCGGCTTGGTAGCTTCATACTTCGAGGAAGATACACACTACAAACAAACAGACAGGACATAACAAGCATTAAGCAAGTGCTGCACAGTCTCTTTACAGCTCCAACTTGGACAAAAACTAATCTTATAATGGTCCTCCCGTCCACGTCTGTACAAATCCTAGACTGTTAAGTATGTATGTACATAACTGCGTATATTTACTTGAACAAAAAAAGTCAAAAATAAAAGATATGACTTGGGAAATTTATCACATTAGGAAAAAGATATTACACAACAAAATGTTGGGTCATTTTCAGTGAATAATAGGATTTCAATAGTTCTACTATAGTAGGCACATACGTACATCGAACAACTGCTTTCAACAATTTGGTTTGTTCATTATATTGGATGAACATAGCATTTGTCATAAACAGTATAATTGGCAAAAGTTATCCACCACCAGATCTTTTAACATTCTAAGGGAAGTAGAGCAGAAAAATTAAAATATGATCATATCTAATCTAACCATAGGTCAAGAAAATCTCTGCGTTATAAAATTGTCAACCAGGCATTTAAATATCCTGATTAAGGGTCCCTTAGTTACTGTTGTGTGACTAACAAGATCATACGCAGTTGACACTGGCTATTTCGAACCACAAATCGCTTGCCAATTGCATGGATAAAAAAACATAGGTAGTCTAGAAAATTCTAAATTTAGACCGATCCCCACATAAAAGGCAATTACATTAATTATACATTTTTGACAAGGACTTACGTATGTACATAAATTTAGTGGCAAATCCTTCCTTGACCCACTTGACATTTAATTAATCTCCATAATTGCATGAACCTCCAACGTAACCATAGTCTACTGCCAACTTGTAACAAATCATAATAAGGTCAAAGGGACAATTACTATGTAACAAAAATTGCTGAATGTACTCTTCCACCTAGATATATTTACTCTTCCACATAGATAAATTTATCTTTTAATGCGTCCACATAGGTATATTGATTCTTGTAAGTATGATGAACTGGATTTTGGTCACCTATCGTACGCTGTAAAACTATTGGGAGGGCGGTACATATTTAATGTTGGATAACATTATTGTATGGGTATTTAATTTTGTGGGCTGATAAGATGGGTTAAATAAAAGTGAAACCCGTGAGATAAAGTAAAAAAGAGTGGGCCAAACGCACCACAAGTGGTGGATCACGAACCAAATTAGCCAATTGCAAAGTCTGAGGTCAGCCTTTCAAGTAAAGTAAAATCGGAATAAAGTTGATACAAATTCCTGGTGTTCGTTTATAGTAAGGTGAGATTTCAAGCTTTCTAATCTGAAGTAGTTTTTTGCCTTTCATAATTTTGTTGGAAATTTTTTGGCCAGGGAACAGGAGTTGTAGGCATGTGAGGTTACTGAAGGTATCATGTGTGTACGATATAATGTACTGGAAAGTGGATAGATAAAATGTGGCCTTCACAAGAGCAAGGGAAAAGTAAAAATTTGGCTTTAAAGGTAGAGGAACTGGAGAGAATATTAGCGACATGCTGCCATGTACTAGTATAGGTACTTAGCCATGTGATATGATCGGTAATGTCTTTTGTAAGGATTATTAAGATTTTAAAATTCAACCATTATTATAGATAATGGAAGTGCAGATGTGAGATGTGTTCGTTTTCTTGAGCATTTTTTATTTTATATATTTTTCGTTATGAAAAGATTATTTAATAATTCAGAATTCATAGTTCTATTATAATGATAATCACTATTGAAATTTGTAATAGATTGGCATATAAATTGTTTACGAAATGTACTTATAGAAGTTGAATAGCAAATCTCTCCAGACCACATGAGGAATGTAGCAGTTAACACAGTCTATTATTCTCTTTAGCCTAAAAAATTTCAATTAGAATTCCATGATTACCATTGTAATTCAATTCAATCAAATTATATTATTATTTGATGATTAGAACATATGCTTTTGACAATGCAATTCAATTGAGCGTAGCTAAGTTTTCACCGCAACCAAGAAGAACGTGGCTTTTAGTTCTTATTTAGAAGATTCTTGTAGATTTATGATATGGAGATCATAATACAAGGAATAAGGTTTTCAATTGACATGATGTTTGTAGGGAAATCCATAATCACATAATCAACATTGTAATGATCGCTACATACTTATGAATATATTACCCTCGAGAGGAGGGTAATTCTCCATGTACCTTAGCTTGTTTTTAAAAAAAAAACTTATGAATATATGACCCAAATGGTCGATTGAAGCTAGATTTTAATCCATAGGATTAATTAACCCTTGTCATGATCAATCTACACAAGTCAACGTATATCTTCTCATGATATATGCGTTCTGAAATCCGCCGGATCATAAACTCCAGCCAAGGCTTTACATTCTTTTGTAGAAGAAAACATTTTCATTGCTAATATTTTAAGAACAATGCATATTAGTCTTCATATGGCAACTTTAATCCTTAAAGTTGGGAGTTCAATTCTCCCTAGCTATTATCTCCCTTTACCCCCCAAAAATAAAATCGAAGCCATGTTCCGCGGAATGCATTGTATCCCGCAACCAACTTCATGAAAACGAGTTGCCCTTGGTGAAGTTTCAACTTCTAATAGCATTGAATATTCAAAAGTACGATCGTCAATGCTAAGCTGTATCTCACTAACGCTAGATTGTTAGTCATGACGGTCCTTATTGAATCTGTACTTCACAATCACTATATTGTCTATGAGAGTCTAAGGAAGTAACCACGTGTGGAAAATTTCACCATTTATACGTGTGCTTTGGTTTGAAAGGAAGGTATATGGAAATGTGGGAGAGCAAGAGAAGCCCACAAGATGCATTTTGTTCGGGTGTGACACCCTACATAGTTACATACACAAGCTAACAAGCGATAATAGTAGAGTGGTATCAACTATCAAGTGTTGAGTACTAGTCATGAGTCATGACACACCAGTCCCTTTCGTCAATCACTTACTTTTGTCAATTTCTTCCCAAGTCGTCCTACATAATACGAGTAGAATTAATTTTAGCTTACTTGAAGTGGTTGATAAAAGAAGCAAAAAAGACAATTGCGAAAAAGGCTATCTAGCTCCATCCTCAGGCTGGAGCGCAGTAGGATCGCGTATGCTCAGAGAATTTGTCAATATCATGGTTTCTTATATATGGGCGTTTAAAGGTACAATGCCTATAAAGTTGAAAAAATTATCTACATCTTTCAACTTTAGCTTATTATGAAATATAACAAAATGACTACAAAATCTTCCAATACTTCTTATTTTTAGTGAAGCTATTGGAAGTCAATACATCAATGCACCAATGCATGGTTCAATCTTGAAAACAATCTCTCTATTTTCTTAAACATAAGGTTGCGTACATCATGACCCCGAATACCCCCATTAAATGGGGATTTACACCCGGTTGTTGTTGTTGTTGTATGGTTCATTATGGGCGTTTGTTTTGTTTTACTACTCGATTGCCGATTGCTTGCAATTTTCCCAATTTTTTTCATCCTTTTTTCTTTTTAACTATTTGGCGATGTAGGAATATTTGACTTGAGATCTTCAATCTGCTTTGGACATAGATTTTAGGTCTAGGCCATTAGAGTTTATTTAAATTATTATATATACTCTATTGTTGTTGTTGTTTTTTGTATTTTGTACACAGACAAAATACACTTAGAAAACCTAATAAAACTTATGTCTCCCTTCTGATAGTGAACCACTTTAAATCTCTGTATTGGTTATTATTTATTTCATTGTTTGCTTGCATTCGTTATAGCAAGCGATAATCAAATAAATGTTTTTCTTCGTTATCTACACCTAGAACTGTTTACCACTTTTATATATCTTCTTTAACTACAATACAATGACATATTTTTCTACAACTAATCTTGGGAGCATACAAGCATCGAGGATATCTCGTGCAATCATGAGACTACAATTATGGTATTGAACTATTGATATCTATTTTTAAGTTTTTAGAAGAATTATTTCCTCATAAAGCTAAAATGTTGTTATTGTTACACATCTAACAAATAATTTCTATACTCATCACGGTTAGTTGAATAATTACTTTGAACTACATTTAAAAAATGGGTCAATTATGTTTGTTCTTTTCCATAATTTTTCTATACTGAAGAATTAAGGGCCTGATCTTTTCATCTTACAAAAGACTGAACTGAACTGGTGATCAATTGAAAAGAAATAAACCAAACTGAACAAAATTGAACCTTTTACTTAATTGTTTGACGCATATTTACTTATCAAAACTCTATCAATATTCAGCTTATTGAAACAACTTAGTGAGACTTTTACAATGATATATAAAGAATTACAAATGAATATCGATTTTACAACTTCTTACGGTCGAAACAAACAAGGTGAACTGAACTTACGGTAACTCATAGTAACTGAAGTGAAGTTTTTAGAAGTTGTCGGGATTATGCCCTAATTAACTAACTACGGATCGTAGTAGCTCAG
>ONZK01001751.1:20232-31893 GCA_900322385.1 Pharnaceum exiguum | reverse complement strand
GGGGGGGGGGGGAGCATTCAAAGAGATAGAAGCTCAGAAACCAACCAGACATTGTCAGCATCTTTGGGCTTGCAGACATCCACGGGATCCCTTTTGCAGGACTCAGCATTGTCCTTTTTCTTAAATATAACAATATCTCCTTTCTCATACTTCTTCTCCCAGCAAAGTTGCTCAGCTAGCTCCTCAATTTTCCTCTGCTCAGCTCGGCATTCCTCTTTTGTCCTCTTCCATACTTTATGATAAGTCTTCCAATTGATTGGAGGACCAGACAGTACCCAATACCCACCAGGTCTTAAAACACGATCTACCTCAGTTAGGTACATTCCATCTGCGAACAAAAGATCTCCGGAGGTCAAACATGAGCTTTAATATAGATACTGTATAGTCTTTGTAAATGTATTATAATGTTGTACACATCAAGTCATTAACAACGAAAACAATAAATCCTTAATTCCAAAAATGACTGGAACCAGATATAACCTTCTACACAAAACGTACAAAAATAAAAAGAAAGGAAAACATTAGTTTTCCATCATCTACATACGTACGAAATACCCCAGCACAAACTTTCAGCAACAGCTTTTTCTTAAAGCTTCTGGGATGCGTCAAGACTACTACCAAGTCAGCTTTTATGATAAGAAAGGGAACTTACAGGGACGCAATTAATGGAAATGGAATTGGCAAGTATAATTCAGTGTAGCTACTCAATGACAGTATACATATTTGTAATGAATAAATCAATGAAATCAAGTCCAACACTTGCATGAATGGGTACCAAGTGACATCTACACGTAGCAATATATAGAATGTGGAAGCTAGAACAATAGAACCTGTTTTGGATACCACATTATAATTCAACAGCAATAGTATCTCTTGGAGTAAATTGACTTATCACTATTCAGATGAAAAAACATAACATATCATAAGTCAAGAGGATTCGAGATACATGTCATTTTCCCCTTCCCAAGCTGAGGAGTCACTAATTTAACAATATTCGGTCAGTAAGTTTGGATTTCCATCTGCAGTAATGTGGCAAATAGTCGTGCATTGTGAGTGAGCTACATCAAAACAGATGTAATGGCGTTTACATCTGGCCCTCCCCTCACACTGCTATAAACTGAAGGGGCAAGAGACGGGCTTTGGAGGCTGGCAGGTGATGATAATGAAATAGAAGTGTTACATAGAAGTCACTTTTGATGCTTACCGTTTGCCGTCCATGGAATCAAACACCTTGAACACTGAGCCATGTCAAAAGCTCTAGAGGGGTATGGAAGGCGAATACTTCCAAGCACACCAATAATAGCCGGCACTCCTCTCTCAAGTGCAAATTGCACTTGTGCTTCATGATTGTCTCGTGGCGCAAATGACATGGTCAATACATTTCTCTTCAACATGTAAGCGCCCCAGCTAGCAACCTGCGACATGAGAAAACCCCCAGTAAGCCTGATTCAAGAGTGGCAGTAAGAATAAATCCACTAATCCATACATCAGAAAAAGAGGAATAAAAACTAGCCTATAGCTGTACAGGGCAACCTCCCAAATGAAAGATTCTGTCATTCTGACATCATAATACAACCACAGGCTCAAAACAGAGTTATCACATAATGCATATGAGAACAGATAAATTAATGTGTCACCAAAAAAATGATCCAACTTGTCTTTCAGGCCATTATAATACTCGTCAGGAAATTAGCAGAAATGGAAACGGCTGATAAGAATTACAATATCAAAATACAAACACAGACTCAAAACAGAGATATCATCATAATAACAAAAGTGCTTCATTGATCCAAGTTGTTCATGCCATTACAAGTATAGCAGAATACCATAATCACCTAACGTACACGTTATTGCCATAATACAGAACATAGTCTTGGGCTTTGAAAATATCAATCTCACTAAACAATCACTGTTACCAAACAGAATGGTGAGCTCTAGTGCACAACATAATAACTTGTTGTAATAATTCGACTACTGCAAATTTCGGAATCTGAACATCAGAAGCAATATACCTGATTTTATGAAAAATTGCTAATTCAATTCTGCTTGATTCACCATATATCTCAAGCAAAAATAATGTGAAGTAATGAGAACAGACATGGAACCAGAAATGGAAAAAGATGCTACAGATATGAAGATTGTATATCATATGTTATCAGAACCACAAGTACTGTCCATAGTGGTAAAATGGGATGCAGGAGTGACATAGACTTCAAATGTCAAGAAAAAGGTAGGAGGAACAAAGCTAGCACTATTATTTCAGAATCAGAAAAGATAACATGATAGTTGATCAGCAAGTTAGGCAGGAAACATACCCCACAACCAGTATCCAGTGCAGTCCTGACTGACCCATCTGCAATAGGAATCACACTAGCAAGTTCATCAATATAAGCATCAGCGCCTTGGGGAAACATAGTTCCGCCACCAGGAAATTTAAACACATTGCCCTGATATTCCACCCAATGCTGGGCAGCCTTCTCGACGGTCAGATGCTTATAAGGAACATTCGCATAATACACATAATCCTTGCTCTTTGGCCAGGGGAACGGAGTAGTATACCCTTTCGGAGCTGGAATAAGACAGCGTAATTTTTCCTCTTGAGGCGGGCAGTGTCTCTCTCTGTAGACCATATTATCTCTAGGGAATTTCATAGCTCGGTCTTGCTCTTGGCAAGGAGTATAATCTTTGTATTTGATGTCACATGCCTTATATTTTTTAACTATGACCTCAGACGATCCAAAATTGCCAACAAACTTATGACGAGGCTCAAAATCCAATTCCTTATCCAAATCTTGGCTTATATTGCAATCGGTCGCCTTGGTCACTGTTGTGGCTATACTTTCTACTTTTCCAGAACCGCTTCTCTGCCAAGCCCCGAGAAAGTAACAGAAGCAGCAAAGCCCAATGACTATTATTATTGACATGGGCCCTCTTCTCCCACTTGGGGAGTGATATTTTGGGGTGGACATGATGAACTATCAAAAGATACTGACCTGTTTTCAAAAAGACAATGTCAGCTAGTCGGCAAAGAAAGGCAAGGCACAAAACCTAGTACACCATACTAACAGGCCAGCAGCCAGTCACGGACTAAGGGTTTTACATTTATCAGCATAAGAATTAGAAGTAAAAACTTAGACTAATAACAGTGACAAGTAAGCTCATCATTCCAACCCAAAAAACCCAAAATGTGACTCCTCAACATACTAAAACGCTCCGTAACATCCAACAATGCACAGACTGAAAACCAACAACAGTTGGATTAAGTGTTAAACTACATGATCCAGACACTGACCCAACACATTACCCATTTCCTGAACTAAAAAACAAAGATTTATACCACTCCACAAACAAAGATACATCAAACTACAGTTAACCAGCCCTAGCTCGATTTCCAGCTTATATGTCACGGTGTATAATCTGAGTACTTAGTAGATTAAGACAGACTGTAAATATGAACTAACAAATACTAAAACCTCTCTTAAACAGCCCAATTCCTCAATCAAACAATGTAAGAATACACATTAATTAAATTCCCAATACTTCACATGCTTAACCAGATTTACAAAATGTAAATCAAATAATCAATCATGAAAATGGGCACTCATCTTTCTCCTCTTAATACACTATCATCACATCATGTGTCGGCAAAAGAATCGATCTTTACAAATTACAAAAACACCACTAAATAAAACTGGCTATCACTAATCAGTAATCACTCAATGCAAGTTTACATCTTTTCCATACAAGTGCACCCACATGTCAAATTCACCCCATTTTGTTAATCTACACACAAAATTGAACAAAACCCATCACCAAAATCTTAAATTTCACAAAACCACAACATGGGTGGCTAAAATTTGAATCTGGGTAGCTTCCAAAATCAATCACTACCAACATTTACAAAAGATAATAACAACTTAACAACAAGAACTTAAATCAACTTACCCACCTAAAGGGAGCTGAAACAATGTTGAAACTAGATCTTAAAAACTTCAGTGTGTGTATGTGTGTGTGAAAAAGAAGGGTATATATCTAAAGACAAGCAAAAAAGCAAGGAAAAAGAGTTTAAGTGGCTAAGTGGAAGTGTGAGTGTTAGTGAACAGACAGAGATTTTTAAATGTATGGACTTTCTTTCTGGCGGTGCCCCATCATTGAATATTTTAATATTTTTTACTCATTCTCTACTCCTCTCTCTTTCATGCTTAGCTAAAGCTAAGATCTAGGGAGTTAAGTTATGGAGATCACTGTACTTGTGTTGGTGTTTAACTAACTAAAGCAAACATGGGTCAAGTGTAGAATGTGAAATGATTCGAGTACTTAGCAGATAAAGTTAATTATAGTTAAGTGTTGGTGTGATGGTGTCACATGAATGAAATCTGATACTAGAATTTGAGATTTGATTATTACTAGCCGTTTTGTCTAATGATGATATTAAATGCTTTGGTTACATCATTAATTATGGTTTCAACTTATTTGGCCTTGGTAAAGGGTGAATCTACTCTTTTTTAGTAGATTTGGATCAATTAGTAGATTTGACTTGGTCAATCTACTCTTGCTAGTGTTTGGTTAAAAAGTAGATTGGTGCTCAAATCTACTTTTCAATCTACTTTTGGAATATGTTATTGAAGGTAGCATTTCCAATTAGTAGATTGAGTCATGTGCAATTATGCCCAAAAGTTACTAGTTTCTACTAATTCACCAAACACTTTTACGGAAACTGCTATTTTCTATCTGCTAATCAAATCTGCTAATAAATCCGCCATCTACTTCTGCTATTTGCTAACTACTATCTGCTTCTGCTATCTTCTAAATAGCCAAACAGGGCCTTTAGTGTCATGATTTTGTGTTTTCAAACTATCCTTTTACTTGATATTTTAATATGAGTTGTCAAAAAATTAAATATTTTTTTCGGTTGCCCATCCTATTTCAGCATAGCGAAGCTCTAATTTCATCTGGACCTGCCCTGGGTCGTACACCTGAATATTGTGGATGAGTCTCTCAATGAGAGACTTTGCATATGGTGATGTTGTTTCAGTTTTAATTTTTTTTTCAGTTCATTATCTTTCAGTTTAGTTTAGTTCTACTTATAATTATAGTTGTATTCAATTTAATCTTAATTCAGTTTAGTATTTTTCATTTTAGTTCAGTTTCATCTCACGCTCTTACCAACGAATAAAACGCACCTTAGCCACATTAGGCTAGCATAAAAAAGTATTTGACGTTGATGATACAAGTTACTATGTTGATATTTTCATTTTTGTGTGTCGGTAGAGATATGGAACACCACCTCCATCAATGAATGTATTTCAGTATCTCCATAACCACAATGATGCAATCATTTTGGGTCCGACGTCCTAATGAGCAGATGTAGACTTGTGTCTATTTCATGGATACACATACTGTAGCATTGGAGATTTTCAGATGCACAACAAAATAAATACTGCACAATTGTAGCCTGTTTGCATTTATCTTGGAAGTTTCCTGTTAACTTCAGCATTTATCATGGAAGTTACCCTGTTAACCTCACATAAACTAGGAAAAAACGGTGAACACCCTTTCACATACTCATGAGAAATAATACTAAGAAGTTGGCGCAGAGAAACCAAAATGTGATTAAAATGATAAAAGTACGAGAAGCAAATAAGAAAGGAAAGAAAGGAGAAAGTTTTCGAAACCTAAAAGGGAGCAGGAATTCAGCAAAATGAACACGTACTCGTGAGAAATATTACTACATGGCACCTAAAAGGAGCAGGAAATCAGCTAAATGAACACCCTTTCACATATCAAATGAGAAATAATACTACATGGCACCTAACCTGCATGGATTTAAAACTCAAGGATGTCCAGCTAGTAACCCAAATAATATGAAGGGCATAGAAGCAGAAGAATATGTAATTTAGGGTTATAAGCAAATTATGGATGATCCGCCTATCCGACAATGCTGCTCCTATAAGTTCAAACCGGTAATACAATTCATTGCCCTGTACCTTATACATAATGTCTTGACGAGATTTAATGAGTGCAGCTCCCATATGACCTACATCAATGAGTTATATGAATTTCCGAAACATATTAAGAAACTTTACTCTGCAGCCCTGCTGCTTTCTTCACTTCTGTCGTTTGTAGCTGTTGCTGCGGGTTCTTGAATAGGCTCATAAATGATAGGGGGCATGTAGTAATTACCATGATCTATTTTCGGATTAACCTCCTCTATGTACGCAAATTGACCCTCGGGAACAAAGATTCCAGCATCACATTGACCGTTACTGGAAGTCGTCAATTGACTGGAGTCATGACTGACACTTGCTTGAGCAACTGGATTACTTTCTACAGCAGATGCACTTGTACTATGTTGTTTTACTTCTGAAGACCCAATATCCTGTCCAGAACTTGCCAATTTAGGGCCTGTTTGTCCAAAAACCAGACCTGGAGAATCACACCGACCATTTGCAGCATTGTAGCTTTCTCTATCATTAGTGTTTGTACCTGCCGTTGCAGGTGCCTGTCCAACTGCCACGACATTAGAGACCTCATTTACAATAGAGGCTACATTGTTAGCAACAAGATCTGTTACTGGATAGGCCTCCGCCAGAGATGTCACTGGGTTTGAGTCATAATTAACTTGAGAAACTGTATTTTCTTCCACAGCATGTATGTCTCTAATATGTTGCCTTATCTCTGATGACACATGACCCTGGTCAGAACTTTCCAATTTGGGAACTGTCTGTATACAATCCAGCACAGGAAAATCTAAAAGATCATTATCAACCAGTTGGGTAGCAACCTCGGTGATTATATCATTACCAGCAGACACGCTCACACTCTCAGCTTGGACTTGATTGCCTTCAGAAGCGAAATCCTTCTGTTTACGCAGAGGCTTCCTCAAACGGGCGTTCTTAGGCTTCTTACGTTTTGCAGTTTCCGCTTGTGGAGGAGTTGTCACCGTTACTTTCCGTTTGCATGGAAGAACTGTGTATGCAGATTTATGGCTAAGGTCATCACTGACAGAACTAGTGCTTGACTGAAGTGAAAGTAATGCGGTCCGTGCAGCTTTAATCTCAGCATTCTTTTTGCCTCTTGCAGCTGTCCCGATATATTTAATTCCGCCTATATCAACAGTGCATGAATATAGAGCTGCTCTGCCCTCTACGACTTCCTTTTTACATGTGTAGATTGGGATTGCATAATTTTGCTTCTGAGCATACTCCTGGAGCAAATTCTTGCATAACCCAGTTTCATGCTGACACAAAAATAAAGGTAAGTTAAAGGCTATTGTGTGCGACCTATGCACAGGCTTTAGCATTTACCACTTTTTAAACGTAACAAAAGAACAATAAACAGAAGGTAATCATAGAAAAGGTTCAGATAACTTTCCAACTAAAACTGAGAATATATGTATGGCACGGTTGCTATTCACAAAGAACTCTCCTGATAATTGACTAAGTCAACAAGTCCTAATTCGCTAATTGAAAGCACATGATCAGCTCAAAGATCAAAAAATCCATCGTGTCTGGAAAACATGAATTGCCTCTACAACCCACTATGAAGGCAAACATAGCAAACAGTTGGTGTAATAAACAGACACGAATATCGATAGTCGTAGAAGTCGCTAGGGTGCTTGCCTGCTTGGTTTTAAAAGGCGCGAGGCGCACCGAGGCGATGAGGGTCTGTGGATCCGAGGGGAAGGCACACGCCTCAAGTTTTGAGGCGCACTTTTTCCACAAATTGGAGATTAATCAAATGCAAACAAAATTTTACACAAGCAAAACTTAGTGAATATATTTTAAATTTTCAAATGCAAATATATTTCATACCATACAGCAAATAGTCTAATGACGCACATTGATTTAAGGAAAAGAGATAACTATTTAGCTACTAACTAGAAACTAATGGAACATGAGAACAAACAGCAAAAAAGAAAGATCACATATAAGCATATGCATAGCTTTACACCCACGGAGATTCCCCAATGAGTGGCTTGAGGTATCGTGAATGGTGGCTGCAATAGATGGGAAAGCCTACTAGGGTTTGAGATTTAGGTAGGGCTTGGGGAATGGGTTTTAGTTGAACGCAAAAAGAAAAAGAAAAAAAAGGTCTGGAACACCTCGTGTAATCGCCTTGCCCCGGGGTTGCCTCTTAGGCTTGTTCCCTGGCTCGGCTCGCGCCTAGGCGGCCCCAGGCGCGCTTTTTAAAACTAAGATAGGGTGAAAGCCGATTCAAGTTACTGCTGACAGCAATATTAATCAGCACCACATGAGTGCTAAACTAAGTTTGGTGTTTGATATGATCCCTTATGACAACTAAAACAACAGGGACTGGGGATGTTATCAACTTGGATTGTTTCCTAATCCTAGTAGAAGTACGGTTATTAGAAGTTGAAGTTTGTGGAGAGGTTTAATCCTAAGGGGGAGTGTCTCCATATTGAAGTGAAGATGCGGAAGCAGATTTGAAGGTCACGGTTTTGGGCCTTCCCGTTCATAAAGCCAAGGGGGTTTACTGCAGTGTCGTAGCACCGTAGCAGTTATTAGCAGTTTTTTGTTAGCCATATATAATAGTTATTAGTAGTGTTATTGTAGTTGTTTGCAGTTCTTAATAAAGAAGGTATGGAGGTCCAAACCACCAGTCAAATTCAATGTGTGTTTGAAGTTATTTTTGAAGCTAAATTCCAAAAAATTGGTAGCTACATCACCACCTGTCTAAAGGAAATGACCTTCAATCTACTAATCAAATTTACTCTAGTCATAGACAAGGCAACTCTTAAAAGGACAGTCGTCAATCGGAGAAAAGGGAAGCATAGCACAGTTACTAACCAAGACTATTAAAGTTCACTGCCAATATCATATTCTTAAATTAAGATCTAGAATCTGAAACACCATCTAGTCCTCATTCTCATAAGTTGACTTTTCCCTTTTAACTGTATACTGTCGTATTGTAAACACATTTTGACCAGACGCCAGGATAAAGATCAAAAACAAACACAAAGGATGTAATTCCCAACACAACCAGCTAAGCATATAAATAAAACTTGTTCCATATAGGACTTGGATAAAATAAATATCTCGCTTACCACAGGAAGAGAAATGGTTTCATTTTTCTTGCCAGACTTGGACAATTCCATCAATGCAATTTCAGCTGCTGATTGTTCAGATGCTTTACGATTAGAGAATCCCGGCAGAGAATCATATCTGACACCACTAACGATCACTGTTGAACTAAAATAAGGTTCATGTGAAGGCCCTTCTTTGATAGTTTCATAAACAGGAGTAGGAAGCCCCACCTTCTGAGCATATTCCTGCAGCTGGCTCTTGAATATATAAAACTTCGATAGACCTTATTCACGCCAAGAATATCATCAATAAAAGGAAGTGTTAGCAACAAAGAATAAGAGGAGTCCTGACAATCGAAGAAGCATACCGAACATTGCATCCACATTCAAAAGCCAGAACAACGATAATTAAACGAATGGGGCGTTGATTACCCAGTACCACAACGACGATGACAACAATGTCTAACAATAGGTTTAAAAAGGTCAAGACTAGACAAGCTAATGCATGATATTCCGTGGTTACAGGTTAGAACACCATCTCTCATAGCAATAAAAACCCGAAAGAGTAATCGAAATTTCCGAAAGTATACCATCCGGGTCGCACAAAAATGTTTTCAATCTAGTTCCTAGAAGAAAGAAAACAAGTAAAATGACCCAAAAACAATTAGAGCAACTACACATTGTTCTTACCAGTAGAAGAAGACGCCGGGTCCTGCGCCACCGGGGCAGTATCAGCTGCCTGTTGCGCAGAACAGTCTAGCGGTATATGATTGTAAAGGTTCTTTTGTCTCATGTCGTCAATATATGATCAGTTTTTCACTAACTTGGTATAAAGTTTTAACCTTCCTGTTGCAGACACAAGAACAGAAAATCCAACATCACTAATCTATGCAGAAAATGACATGAAAACATCAAAGGTAAACATCAGATATTCTTTTTACAAGTAGGGGCTTAATTGGTACAGTAAAGTAAAGCAACCAAGGTTAAACAAGAAAAAGGTAAATTACTAGCACCTATTTATAAGAACCCAGAAAGATTAAATCTTTTTGAAGCAAATGCAACCACAAAGTACTGAACTTTACCGTTACAGATGTGTCAGCTAATCTTTTTTCAGCACAAAAACGAACTGGGTTGACAGTGTTTGTACAAACAGATGTAGAAAACAAAAGAAAAAAAGAAAAGTAGCTAACCTGTTAAGGAGTTAGGAGAGGGCTTTGAGGGGTTTAAGAGAGAGAATGGAGTTGGTGTTGGGTTGTCAAGAACAGACAAAGCCCTAATGTTAAAGTGGATTAAAGTGTCTCCTTGGTTGGTCTAAACTCAGAAATGTGTCTTCATACGGATTATTGTTATTCCTTTTCTTTTTCTATTTGGTTGAGGGTTTTTTTTTTTTAGTACTGCCCACCTCTAGCAGGTGGGTTTCTGTTTATTTGGTAGTAAATCTTAGTGATTCCTCGTTTGGGTGAAAGACTGAAAGCAATTAGCAGTTATCAGTTAGCAATTTTCGGTTAGTAGGAACAGTTTTGATTAGTAGTTTGCAGGTTGAAGTTGTTTAGTACATTTACAATTAGCAATTAATAGTTTTACAGTGCAAAATACTATAAATAGTGAGAATGTTCTTGAAAATGCTATCATAAGGAGCATCTTTTTGAAGAGCATTTTATCCCAAAATACTCTTGCTCACCAAACATGTCTAGTAGTAAATACTAACTACTAATGCTAACTACTATATATCAAACAACCACATGGTCTTCTTTTCTAATTTAAGGCCATGTTTGGTTAATTAGCATATAACAGAAGCAGATAACGGATTGATGTGAGAGAGAAAATGACAAAATTAGAAAAGAGTAGATTTAATAGTAGATTGATGTGAGACAGAAAAAGACAAGATATGCTAAAAAAAAGAGCAGATTCACTATTTAGTTACATGTGCAAACTTTCACATGAAAACATCTTTTTGGACATCATTAGTCTGCTCGGGTGAAATGTCGGGCAAGTTGAGATTATTCTGAGAAATATGTCAACTTGGGATTATCTTGGGATAATGGCCCCAACTTGAGATTATTCCTACAATTTTTGCCAAAAAATTAAGCAAGTTAGGTATTTCTTTTTTGTTGAGAAATGAATATCGTGAACCAAATTATAATGTTCTACAAACTACAGTATACGTGGACTATGATATAGTACTCTCAAAGAGATTATAAAGAGGATGGAGGGAGAATGCAAAATCTCTTAGTAGCGTAATAAATTTGAGAGTTATTATTTCTTGTTATTGCCAAGAGTTTTTGGAAAGCTTTGAAATTGTCTGTTTATCTCCTCAAAGAACGAGTAATGATTGCAATGCCTCACTCAATCTATCTGAATTATTTTCAATAATTGATTTCTTTATCCTCCCATCTAGGCAATCAGGTCGGTCGGTCGGTCGGGTTTCTGGTTTGGGGTTTGGTCGTTTCGGGTTTGGTTTTCTTCGGGTTCGGTCATTTCGGGTTTGCATTTTTCGAGTCGGTTTCCGGTAGGGTCAAGTTTAACCCAACGAGTTTGCACATTTTGTTTTGTTCAATAAATATATTATTATATCAATATTTTATTAATATTTAAACATTTTTTCAAAATATTTT